>JALLBK010000842.1:0-19354 GCA_036940085.1 Discostella pseudostelligera
TTGATGCATGGATTTTATTTGTTTCAGTAATTTATCTACATGCGCATCGGATATTATACATCGAAATCGCCCCCAAAGCGAGAAGAGTAGTGCTCAATGAGTATCGAATGAGGTTGTTTGCATGCATGTTAGATTTAAGCTCATTTCATGTATGCACCCAATGTTTCGTTTTCGTAATCAAGAATAAAATCAGCAAACCCAGACGCCGCTTCCACTTGCTCTGCATCTGCTTCACCGTTCAATCCATTCATCCATGATCTTCCGCTTCTACCTCTATTTCTCTTCGATAGCACCCCTTTGAACCCAACTTCTTTCGCAGCCTTTTTTACAGCTCTTAAATTAGTAGGTACATCCTGGATATGGAGGTGATAATAAATAACAAAGATGACGTCAGAGCGTGATCTTGTTTGCATTCGCAACGAATCATCAGTTAGAATGCACTCACCTCTCGAATTCTCCATTCTAACGCTGCCACTGGCACTGGTCCTTTCGGTCGAACATCGACAGAGTAGCTGACAGTGGTCTCGGCTTCACCAGTAAACGGATTGTCCGGCATTTGTACCACGCGCCACGATCCATCGAATTCCGAGAAGAATTGTGAATCTATGCATTTAAAATCAATCCTTCGTTCTTCAGCAAACACACCCGATGATGGGCCTGCACCCAATACAGTTGTTGTGTCTATTGTGCGTGACGACGTCCCCGCAACGACGATATTTTCCGTCATATCCATAGTAACATCCGCACCGAACTCGAACCCAATGATCTTCTGCGCGCCTCGTTGGTACAGTCTGCATTTGTGTGATCCATCTCCCGCCTCACCACCACCATTGCTAATGCGCCGACTGGCAACTAAATTAGGAACATGTGTGCTCAAGTTGTCGTAGTCGGTGAGAATTGCCCACACGTCGAGTAGGGATGCATTGACTACTATTTCTCCAGCGATTCTTCTCGAATTGGGAGATGTTCGATCGATACGGACGGCGACGAGTTCACATTCTTCTCCGGAAGTAGATGTTTCAGATTCTCCAGGAGTGCCACCAAACCACCACACCATATCAAGGGAGGTTGACGATTTTGATCGAGCCGGGGTTAAAAGCTGGCTCGTAGGCGTAAAGCCAGCTTTCACTCCAGAAGGTACAAGACGTCGCGACGGTACGGTGAATGCATCCACACCCAATTTATACAAGATGAGGCATGCGCAAGTACGAGCAGTATACTTCGTCATTCTATTTGCTCGGTTCGTTGATGTGGAGACTCGTCGATTGTTCTCTGAAATTATGGCACTAAATGAAAATGGGCGACAATCGACTGCCCCCGGTGAGGTATAGCTGCCGCTGCCAACCACGGTTGCTGCGTCATTGTCACCTTCCATTATCGACAAGATTATCTAGTATTAGTAGTATGAGAGCATGGATTTTGCTGATGCTGCTGCTCCATGTCCATCATGGTCCTGATGCTTATTTTCTGTGGCGCGGTGCTGGTTCATGGTGCAGGCAGGCTTCGGCTTCATTCGGGCTCCATCCGCCACTATCCGCCACCACAGCAAAAAAGTGCCAGCAATACGGAGTGACGTGTTCGTCGGGGCATTCGTTTGTACTGATTCCTTCGTGCAAGGTGGGAAAATTTTCCTACTGTGGGCAGCTGCTCAATCTCTGGTCCACGGACAGACCCACGCTACTTTCCCGCCAAAAAATTCCCTTCTCCATCTACGCCGCAGCAGCATTCGTCCACAAACCGGCTACGCTACGATACCGACCATCATATTATTATGTGAGAGAGAGAGGTTGATGTTGAATAATGAACGATGCGCTGCCTCTTGATGGTTCTATCTAATGTGCATTCGATAAAGCAGTTTATCTGGTTTACGATGGAGATGAAAGTACGGTAGGCGATATGATGAAGCTGCCCATGATATGAAAAATCTTTTGATCATTCATAGCTCGATAAAGTAAGTGAGGTCATCTACTATGTTTGTTTTAGAGGAAAGTCAAACTGGTGTCGTTAACGCCTACTTCCGCAATATGATTAATACCATCTTGAACTCCAATCTCTGTTTGCGGTATCCCAAGAACATAGATTAAAAGTACATCGTTCGATGTTCGATCGCTCTCGAATTATATTCTATTTCGATAGTCACCGTGTAGAAAGGTAACAGATAGATGCATACAGGATGACACAAAACTGCCACTCTCTTTCTAGTATCCTGGCCCCGGTATCGGCATTACCATCGGAGATCTACTCGCCGCCTCAAGGAATCCTTTCCACATCGGCTTCAATACTCTGGATCGGAAGCCCTTCTTTTTGTCTAATTTCTGTTGCTCTTGTTGTTCCTTCTCATTCTCTACTCGATTTATTTGACATTGGATCATCTGCACATACTTCTCCTTCCTTCGTTGTGTCTTTTCCGATATGTGCGTCTCGATGTCGCTCTCAGTGTCGGTGAATGTCGATATTGTCGAATCGAGGCTTTTGTACGATGGCCGAGATGATCCCTCCACCTCCATTGTAACTTCGAATTCGCGAGTGTATACGATGGAGAAGCGCACTCTACGTTGGATCCCCGCGGCGTCGTCACCTTCCACTTCATGCTCTTTCACGCGATTGGAGTCGTCTAGCGACGCCGTCGACGCAATATCTTCGCAAACACTATCATTATCCGACGGTAGATCGGTCATCTCCGTCATATCGCTGGTCGAATTCGACTTCGAGAGAAGATCGACGGATTCGGGCGTAGCAACAGTGATCGTCGTCATGGTCAACGTTTTTAATTTCGAAAAGTACTCTTATGTTGTCGTGGTGGTGATCGGTGGATGGGAAAAAATTGTGAGCATCTGACTTGGCGACTGCCGGCCCACGACGTGTTGTTCTGTGTGGCTTTGAGCACGAACGTAATGGCGCGAAAGCCCTTTCGCACGAACCTTGTTTCTCTTGTGATCTTTTCTGCTCCAGAGTGGTCGCGGATGCTGGTTCGCGCGAACTCGTGAATGATCCGCGACGAACCGCGAACTTCCTTGTCTTGCTGTCGACCGTCGACGTCTGTCTGGAGTCAGGTTCCAAGTCGCTTCTTCGTCTGTCTGACGTGAGGGCAGGGCTGGCGGTCCGTCCGTCTCCGGTCTCCGAACTCCATCCACCGCCACGCCCACCGCCCAACGCCGACATCAAACGCACCGTCACAATGAACATTCCGTCGACGTTGTCTTCGTAGGAGTAATATGATGGCATCAGCTCGGTCCGCAATCTTCCTTCAATTAACAATGGCAACACTGTCCCTGGCTGCATGCTCGAAATTTCGGCCGCTCTCACCCGTCGCTTCGTGTGCTTTCCAAGTTCATCCATGGATATTAGCGCCGCGGTTGAAATCTTCGAGTTGTGATGTGATAAAATGGCAAAGCTCTGCAGCCTATGGTCGAACTACCTTCCGCCATCTACGCGGAGACACTGAATCCTGGCGCATAAATCTTTCCTCTGATGAATCCAATTTGTCATCTGAGTTGTCGGCATCGTCGTCTGCTACTACCATCACCAATCTCGAACAATATCGAAACCCCAACAATTTGGATGATCAAGTATTTTCCGCCATATCTGGTGATGGAGGCCTTAAAGTCACAGTTGCTACCATTCGGAACTTGCTCAATGAAATGATGATTCAGCATAGTATGAATCCAGTACCGGGAGGTGAGTGTATTGATATTATATGTTCATCCTGAAAAAAGTGGTATAATGCTTAACACATCACATGTCACCTGCACCATCATACAGATGCTCTAGGACGTGCCACACTCTGTGCCCTCTTGGCCAGTAATGGAATACAAGAGGAGCAAATGTTCCAATTATCCATGAAGGGGGATGGGCCATTGCGTGGATGCCTTGCCATCGTTACTGGGACAGGCGAAGCTCGCGGCTATGTTGGAAATCCAAGTCTGGGGGATGATTTTACATTGAGTGAAGCTATTGGAACTGGTACCGTCCAAATTGTAAAAAATCATCCAGATTGGCCAAGGCCGTACAATGGAATTACCTCAATTAGGCATGGAGATATTGATCGGGATATTGGAATCTACCTTGCGGAAAGTGAGCAACGCTCGTGTGCACTCGCGGCGGCGACAGCCTTCAATGGCATCCTTTGCACTGCCGCGGGGGGCTATCTTGTCGAGCGCCTTCCCAACTGCAGTCCAGAAACGATGGCGCATATGGAACGAAATCTAGCGAAGCTTGTAGAGATGAATGGGGAAAATGGAGAGGCATTGCCTGTGAACTTAATGCTGGAGGGTAAGACTCCATTAGATGTTGCAACAATATTGCTGGATGGACTAGGAATGGAGCCGCTGGGTCAATTGGAGCCGCAGCCGAAGTGCCCATGCAGTGCCGATAAACTGATGAGAAGCTTACGACTATTGCCAAGAGAAGAAGTTGATAGTATTCTGAAAGAGGAGGGTCAGGTTGAGGCGCGATGTCAATTTTGTGGCAAAGTATACAGGATGGGACCTGAGGAGGTTGAGAAGAGATTTCTCGAGGCGAAGGGTGATCCATCGATAGACGAAGAATGGCAGGGAAAGAAGTCAAACAATGGCGACAAGGCAATGGAATAAATATGACATCCTTTTCTTGTTGTTTATCTAATAGGAGTACGTCTTTCCTTGTTGATCATTTCAAGCGGTGTTCTAGACGGATGATAATCCGTATTGCCCGAGCAACGAAAGGACCGTGCTTTTCATTTCTTTGTAGTCCATCTTATCAACGGGAAGCTTTCTAAATGTGTGTAGGAACTCCATCGCCGCAGCAGTCTTCTCACTCGCTTCATGCTCATCGGTGCATCCGTCTTCCTCGGCAACAACTTTCGACCTTTTGCGGTAGTCAAAATTCTCCAGCTGTTTCGCCTTCCGCTTTGCATCAATTATGATCGATTGAGGCATGTTTGCCATTTCAGCTACTTGGATACCAAAGCTCTCTAGACATGGACCTGGTCGCAACTAAAGTGCATTGAATGTATACGGAAGCGAAGATGAGTTAAAATGATATCAAAGCCGATATATTCAGTTTGATGAGATGTCATTCGGATTTACCTCGTAGAGGAATGTAAGTCCATTCTGTCCATCGCTGCATGCAGTCACGTGACTATTGGTCACCGAAGCCTCCTGCTCCTCCAAAGCCGTCAATTCATGGAAGTGCGTTGCAAAGACAGTTATACATCCAATCTTCTGCACGATATATTCCGAAATTGCCTTCGCCAAACCAAAGCCATCGAATGTACTCGTTCCTCGTCCAAGTTCATCAATAATAATGAGGCTCCTCTTTGTCGATGTACGTAAGATCGACGATGCTTCTAGCATTTCCGCCATGAAGGTGGATATACCACGATCCTGGGCATCGCCAGCCCCGACACGCGCGAGGATGTGATGGACAATGTTTATTTTCGCTGATGAACATGGAACAAAGCTGCCGATTTGAGCCATGGTAATGATTGCACCTAAGGAACGAATGTAAGTGGATTTGCCGCCCATGTTAGGCCCAGTCACTATGAGGAAGGAAGACTTCCCAAAGATCAAGTTGAAATCATTTGCGATGAAATTCATGTCGTCTTGAAGTTCCACGCATGGATGGCGTGCTTCCTTGAGCTAAGTTGTGACAAAGTTAATGAAAGTTTACACGAGTTGATCCAGAAAACAACTCAAGAAGAGATGAATGATCGTTTCTCACCTCAATACCAAGCCCATCGTCTTCACCGTCTGTCATCTCTGGACGGCAATATCCACTGCTACTGTAAGCAGCAACATGCGCTAACGAGGCAATAACATCTAGCTCCGCCAGCAACACCGAACATCTCTCCAATACCGGCACGTAACTCGAAGCAACCTCCATACACTTGTTTACAATGTCGCGTTGTTTCTCCTCATATTCTGCCATCAAATCCTTCTTCTTCGTACCGAGCTCTTCCAACTCCTTGGTCGAGAAGTAGACACCATTTTTAAGAATGCGATGAACTTTAATACCGTGTCCCTTCAATTCTGTTTCTAACAACTTGGCATCGTTGGTGTTCAATAGTCGGAATTGCCAAACACAACTGGTGTTGGCGTTGGCATCGACATCTTCAAGTCGAACTTGATTGTTACCCTTGCCGCTGATTTCTGCCCATAAATCGTTCATGTCCGCATGAATTGCTTGTAGCTCTTCATTAACTCGACCAAGCTCCTCGTTCACATCCACGAGTTGCTCGTCAAGTGCCGATTTGACACGGAAGTCACGTGGTGCGGCATCAAAATCAAGTACCTTCTCCGCCAGATTCATGGCCACTTCCAGCTCCGTGCATGTTTTCGTCAATCCTTCATATGCGGAGCGAAGAGCGCATGATTCTCCTTCGTCACCTTGCTCCTGATTCTCAACATTGCCCACCAACCCACCCAGAACTTCCAACAGAGGTGACAAACATTTGTCCGCAATCAAATGCAATTTGTACAAACTTTCCAACGCCTTTGACGTGTTCGTGATACCTCTCCCTGTCCCATCACTATACTCTTTTGCAGCCCTACCATCGGCAGTCAAGCGATTTCCAAGTCGATCAATATCAAGACCACGGAATGCCCCTAGCCCCTCCTCTCGGAGCCGATCACGTCCAATGCTATCCTCGACAAGCAATGCCACTGCATTTTGTCGTCGTAATATCGCCTGTAGATTGACGAGAGGTTGACGAAGCCACACTTCCAATGTGCGACTTTGTGTTTGAAGTAGATACAGCATAATCAGTTAATAAACGCAAATGCACATTCAGACATTTTACACGCACTGCCACACATTTGAAGCACACTCACCTCCCCATCTTCGTCTTGCAATGATTCAACACACCAAACAAAGAATTATTGCCCATATTTCCCCCCGTAATCAAGGCTGCACCACTTCCACTCCGCGGTGGCAATAAGTGTATCGCCTCCGATGCTGTGCGATCCAATGCCAAATGACTCGACAAGGTACCCGACTCCAATCCATACATGCCACACGTATCGTCACTTTCACATCGGTACGAGGGATCAGCGGAGAAGAAGTACCCCATGGCCCATTGGAGGAGTGGTTCCGTGGCCAAGTGTTTATCACCACGGTAGGCAAGATGGGCGTCGGAGGTTTCCCCACCTAATAAATGACGCAATGTCGAATTGGCGAGGGAGGTAGCCTTGGTTTTGGAGAGTGTGGGTAGTTCATGAACCGAAATGGATGATGATGACGATTCTTGGTGGTCATCGTTTGAGTTGTTGGAAATGTCATTTCGGGATTCAAGTACAGTAACAAGTTTCGATAGCAATTCCGACACTTCCTGCCCTGACTTCTTCGCTTTGGTGGCACTAGTACTACCCCCTCCACTACTTCCACCTCCTAAGATTATGCTGTTCGTATCAGCACCACCTTCCGTACAAGCCACATAAATCGTCCCAACAGGTGCCAATCGTGTTAATAATGCATCGACATTCGCAAATGATCGTCGATCATCGAGAAAGGTAAAGTAGGTTAACTTGTATCGCATGACATCGTCGACGTGGGTGCGTTTGTGTGGCTGTCGGGCAACTACGGCTAGTTTGGCCGTCGAGGAATCTTGGGTGGCATTGCCATTGGCTAGAAGTAAATGAACGAATGAAGTAGTAGAGAGAGAGAAGACGAAATGGAGGCAGAGGTGTTATTAGGCACAAAAGCCATTGGTTCATGTCATGTGATGCTCGGCGCCAATGACCGAGACAGTGCGATCATCTCGAAACACTTCGCGCGTTGCAAAGCAGAACCCTTTTTATCAAATCTCGCGTCTCTTACCAGTCGTTGCACTCCTACTCAGGAGAATGGTCACGATGGTGGCCTCCGTTGGTGGGAGGTCGTAGTACTCCTCGTCGACGGAGCTCATGGTGTCGATGTGTTTTTATGTCGGACGGCCGTCGGTTGTCGGTTGTGCGAGACGATATGGTAACGATAGACGCGCCAATTTTTGTCAAGTGGATTTGGCGGGAGAGGTGGTCGAATCCATTATTTCTTCCCCACTTCCCGCTATTATTTTCGCTCTGATACCGATTCCAACTTCCTAGTTCCACTTCCACCTCACAACTCACAACTTTCCAATTCAACTCAATTGAACTCATCATCACACCATGTCACGACACCGCAACATTCGCAACATCGACGAAGACGACTACTACGATGACGACGATGGAGGATACTACGACGAGGATGAAGATTATGACGAGGACGCCTACTATCTCGAACAACAGCGCGAAAAGGAACGACGGCAGAAAGAGGAGGCGGCGAAGAAGGTGAAATTGAATCAGTTGAAACAGAAGCAGCAGCAAGCTACGAATACTACTACAAAGAAAATCCACCAGCAGCAGGCTACGAATGCTAATGTAACGAAAAACAATAGTGTCGGTGGTATCAGTATCGGCGGGGGAGGAATTTCCGTAGCTTCGGCAGGTAGTACCAAAAATGCAACCAAAAAGGTTGTGATCAACCAACCACCTGGTTTTAGTGCTGCACCACCGACCAATAGTGCAAGTATCAATGTGAAAGGGTCGGAAACTGTCGCTATCGCAGACGGTAGCAGTGGTGGCATCAGCAGCAGTACCACTGTCAACACTACCAACACAATCAAGCAATCTCCGATTCCACAAATTCCACCAGAAATTCTTTCCACACTTCGATCATTAAATACCAACAACAATAATAACTCCACCGATAATTCCAATGCAAAAATACGCTCCCATCTCTCCCTAGTCATTATTGGACACGTTGACGCCGGGAAATCCACACTCACCGGCCGACTCCTCCTATCCCTAAATCACGTCTCCCAACGTCAATATCAAAAACATATCAAATCTTCCACCGACATTGGCAAGTCCTCTTTTGCATTGGCTTGGTTCACCGATGAAGATGACGATGAACGACAACGTGGCGTGACCATCGATGTGGCTACAAAATATATCTCAACGAAGAAGTATGACTTTACAATACTCGATGCACCTGGACATCGAGATTTTGTACCCAATATGATTAGTGGCGCAGCAAGTGCCGATTGTGGATTGTTGGTGGTGGCCGCGACAACTGGTGAGTTTGAGGCGGGATTTGCCAAGGGTGGTGCAAATGGTGATGAAGATGTAGGATCATGTTGTGGACAGACTCGAGAGCATGTCTTACTATCCAGAGGGTTGGGTGTTACGCAATTTGTCGTGGCTGTGAATAAATTAGATGCTGCCGATCCGGCGTGGAGTGAACGACGATTTGAGGAAATCAAATCTTCCATGACAAGCTTTCTGAAGGAGGTGGGATATAGAGAGAAGAATATCACAGTTGTGCCAGTGAGTGGGTTAACTGGTGTGAACGTCCATCAGAAAGAGGGGAAGATGTCTGAAGATGAGCGTGAGGGGTGGATAGCATTACGGAAATGGTACAAGGGACCCACGTTAGTAGAGGCAATGGATAGTTTCAACGCGGCGAAACGAGAGTTTGAGAAGTCATTGCGTGTAATTGTTACAGATGTGTCCTCGGAGGGAAAGAATGTCAATGTCCGAGGAAGGGTAGCACGGGGGTTTGTTCGTATGGGCGAGGATGTAGTCGTTTTGCCTGTGGGAGATGAGGCGAATATTGTGCGCGTTGAAAGAGGTACTGCCGCCAGGGAGGGTGGGTCTCCCTATTCCTTTGGCAATGCTTCCGCTTCCGCTTCTGCATCAGTATCGTCATCATCACCTTTGCCTGATAAGGGTATGGCAGATATCCCCGAGTTGCAAAACTGTGCATTGGCGGGAGATATAGTGGAAATCACTCTCTCTGGAATCGATCCGGCTCGATTAAGTCCGGGCTGCGTCATTTGTCATCCACATCCATCCTTACGACCAAAAGTTAAGCGGAAGGTTGAGGCACGAGTATTGGTAATGGATCGTCTATCTGTTCCTATTATCCGTGGATCGCAGGTCCTACTGCACATGCACAGTATCGACGTTCCGGCAGTATTGACTAGATTGCTATCGTCAAAGAGAAGGGGCGATGCCACACCACGACAGAATCCGCGTGTGCTCACCGGAGGGATGACTGCTACGGTGGAGATCACATTGAGTGAGAAAACAGTATTGGAAGAGTCCAATGAATGCAAATCTTTAGGACGATTTGTGTTAAGGCGGGGCGGTGATTCGATTGCAGTTGGGTTGATTGACAAGGTGCTTGATTAAAACCAGTGTCAAATCTTATGAGTCATGTGAATGTTGTTTGTATTCTCGGCAGTGCTTCTTGTACAAACAAAAAGTGATGCCTCCCATGCTCTCCCGCCACTTCTCTTGAAACTCATATCTTTCTAAGTATTTCATTGGGAAATGAGCCATTGCATAATGCTTCTGTGGCATTTGCTTCGCAATCATGTCAACGTGATTCAAATGAACGGCATCGGCATTACAATGCTGCAATGCCTCTTTGTAGATCATTTCGCCCCCCGCAACCCAGCACTGGATTCTATGCAGTTCATCATAATAACGAATTTCCCTTTAGTCAAAATGAGTTGATCCATCATCAACCGGGAATAATTCGTTCGATGCCGTGTCGAGCGCCTCGTCAAAAGATCGCGCCAACATCACCGTCGGTCCTACTTCATTGTTGCGTTTCACCACCACAAGATCCGATAGGTTCATTGTTTTCGAAACTACAATGCACAAACGAGCATGCTTAACATGCTCTCCGGTTGGATCTTCGTCCGCGAATGTCCTGCGCCCCAGAATCAAGATCTTGTTGCTTGTTAGTGCAACAAAGCGATCTCGATCGAGTGAGATGTTGGTGGGGGCATCCTGCATCCTCAGTTTCCAGGGAAGAACTCCATCAATCCCGATAACTCCATCTTTAGTGAGTGCTGCAATGATTCCAAAGGTTGGTTGTTTTGTAGTATTGCTAGTGCAAAATGAGCAGCGAGATGATATGCGACGGGCTTTGTGCATGGTCCGAAACCACGATGTCATCATGGCAATGTTCCAAGTTCACGAGCCGACGACACGTGCCTGAACAGAAATTACCAAGAAATAAGAAAGCTACAGACACCCTCATTGAGGAGCGTGCTTCTCCGTGCCACTCCTCCGTTTATGCTTTAGTACTGGGACGGCAGTGTCATAGTTGTTTGGTTGCGGTGGTGCATAGAATTGTTGGAGGAAGGTAAAATTATATCCGATTTTCCCGCCATATCTTTCGTATCTTTTCCCGCCATATCTTTCGTATCTTTCCCGCCGTAACTTTCCCTTAAGTATCTTTTTCGTATCTTTTCCCGCTATATTTCTCCTTAAGTATCTTTCATCTTCTCTCCCGCCAAAACGAGTTGGTCGACGTCGACAAACAACACTACAATAAGTACTCCTACCCACCACATCATGATGATGTGGCCAATAATGCCGATCTCGGATGCTGCAGTATATGAAGCGATCAATGTAATAGGTACTCCTATTATTTAAGAAGATATTGATTTCTATGCAGCCATCATGCTATCCATTAACAGACAAATCTCCTTCGGCTTCGGGCTGGTGTTCTTCGCCCAATCATTTCTCATTCAAGGTACACACGGATTTGGATTTCCCGAGCTTTTCGCCACACGAAACGGTATCAGCAACAATAACAACAACAACCTATCAAAAATACCCATAGTAATCTGTCCTGGCTTTGGGAACGACCAAATTGATTATCGAAATCCTCTCAACCAAGGAGAAGAATACGGCTTCGTGGCGGCCCTGACACGTCGAGGATTTGATCCAAATCTTATCCGAGTTCTACCCCTCGAACGGTATGAATGGATACGAGTTGCCGGCGGATTGTTCGACATACCCAATTTTTACACTGGTAATTGTCGTCCTGAGGGGTTGGGGTATGGTTGGTATGTGAAGAGATTGCGTAAAACAATCGAGGAGGCGTATGTAAATGCAGGGAGTGAAGAGAAAGTACTTCTCATTGGCCACTCCGCTGGCGGCTGGCTTGCTAGGGCAGCGCTGGGCGATGGCTCTTGGGACGTCATTGAGAATGATATCACGAGCAATGATAGTACTATTTCAACTGGTACTACTCGAGCTGCTGATCGGGTGAGAGCATTAGTAACGATTGGGGCTGTTCATAAACCACCGGCAGGAGATGCAATCTCGACATGTGTCACTCGTGGAGCATTATCCTATTTAGATCGGATGTACCCGGGTGCATACCATATGAAAGAGGGCATTGCATATGTGTCCGTTGGTGGAAATGCTATCATGGGAAAGAAACAATCTATTCAGCAGCGATCGATAGAAGAGGATGATAATGCAACAATGGAAGGGTCGCAACAAGTGAATGAAATCTATGCAGTTCGAGGAGAAGGATCGGCCGCTTCGGTAGCACACACTTCGTATAGTGCCGTGAGTGGCATTGGAGAAATGACGGGGGATGGTGTAGTACCATTGGAGTGGGCGCTGTTGGAAGGATCACGTACAATCGTGTTGGATGGCGTGCTCCATTCGATTAATGAAGCTGGAACGACATTACCGACAGACCGATGGTACGGTGCAGAAGACGTTGTGGATCAATGGTTGTTTGAAGCTTTGGACGAAGCTGGAATTGTTGTGGATTCAGGGACGAGTAATAACAAGTTCTCGTTGGATAGTTTGATAAGGATTGCTCCGATTCCCTTGAGCCGAAAGTCGAATGAAAAATCAAACAGGTAATTGATTCATGACAACTATCATTAATGTTCGTTCTATGAACCGATCATTTAAATCTTTACCTACTTCTTTACATTGATTTGAGATGATTTGACGTCATCTAGATATCACACGACGTGTCAGTTGCGGAGGTTTGATGACTCTCTAGTCGGAATATTACACGTGGCAGGGTGGATTATTACACGTGGCAGTTGTTTGGCGGGAGGTCAAGAACTCAGTGATGATTTGGCGGGAAATCCATATTCACGTCGTGTGAGGCCAAGATTTGGGAGATTGGATTCTCTACAACCAGTTGTTCTCAACTTCAAGTGACCACACCCAAAGTGCACCTGGCATGTCCTTGGTCCTTATCCGCCCATAGCGAATTGTTTGCCAACAAGAAGTGGACGTTGAGCTACGCTGATAACCATGAGGAAAGTGATCTTCGCACTGACCGTCGTGGCCATCGCGAGCTTGTCTCCCGTCGCGGCGCATGGTAGGGTTGCATTTGTAGCACCAAGTCAATCCAGGGCAAAAGTCGTATTGCCAATCCGCACACCGGTGAATACTGGTTCGAAAGCATACAACCAAAAGAGGAGTCTGCGAACAACTACTACAACTTCTATCAATATGGGATACCAACTTCCGCCATCAGGCCCCAAAGGTTCGTNTACTAGCTCTATTGACTCCATTGCTATTATATGGTGGCTTTCAAATATGGTCAGCCTTGTACTCAATCGAGGCTCCATGTCCAAGTTGTGGAGTAATTCCTATTCGCGTGTTGAAGAATGGTGAACCGAGTATATGCATAAACTGCGGATCGCTGAGCAGGGCCAACGCAGACGCTGATGGATTAGAACTGTGCAACAATCCCAATGATATGATCGAAGGATTAGGTGGGGGTAGTTTATTTGATTCGTTGTTTGGTATGGGGGGGAATGGAGTTTCGGATTTTGATGTCTTTGATAATACTTCCAAGAGGGAAAGTTCGGACGAACAGGCAAAGAAGGCGAAGCGTCAATCAACAATTATCGATGTCGATGTTGAGAGAGATTGATGAAAATGTTCATGGTTGTAATCTGCCAATAATGAGATAATGAATTGAGTTGAGGTATGCAATATTATTTGTGTTCATTAACTATCTGACATCATGAATTGGTTTGCCACATTCATCTGATACTCCCCGCTCTGCTCGACGGTGTGAGAACGATCACATTAACAACTCGACCTTCCCATCCAGCACTAAATCTCGTATCAGCTTATACATGACAATTAAATATGAACCCGCTACATGCTCCTGGATATTATCCCCGAACTCATCCTCTTCATTTGACAGATCTTCATTTAAGGCGCTTAATTCGCCACGGACATCAATTTGAACTGTTTCCACAACTCGACAGAATACAAATTGCTCCAAGTCGGGTGAATCAATCATTTCAGGTTCATCGAGTTTTTTCCATGCCTCTTTTGGAAGATGGTTGAGTACTGTACGCCGATAGTGCTTTTCGAGAAGTTCACCGTATTGTCGGAGATATGATCTCTATGAGGGAAGGAATCGAAGAAGTCAAGAGATATATCATGCCGTGAGATATTGACAAGTACACAACACATTCCACATATCCATGGGTGACACTTTCATTCAAAAGAAATCATTAGAGATGACGAAACGATCTCACCTCCTCCTCCGTCATGCGATCCACCAATGTCCGATTATGCAATGCATGGTTCTCAATCTTTGCCATTCTTGTTCTCATCAAATCCACCAACATAAAACGTGTCCTATCCAAATCCATTTTCGTAATTTGTGCCACTAACGATGCCAATTCCCCCGACACACCTTGCTGTTCCCCCCGCGAGGATGGACCACCACCCGCAGCAGCAGTTGCATGCATTCTCGATCGTTGATGTAATACATCCACAAGCTCTTCTTTCTCAGCAAGATCATTTATATTTTGTACGATAGTTTCGGCATCATGTGGTAATAATTCAGGACAGGCCAGTTCCGATGTCCACAGTGCCTTGAGCTGTTCATAGTCGGGGTTGTAATTCCGGCTTTCATCATCGTCGTCGACGACATCGTCCGCGATGCCATCGGCATTAAAATCATCACTACCATGTCCTGCAGTTCGTGATCCTATTGACGTAGATGAGGTTTGGTAGTATTGTTCACCGGCATCGATATCATTCTCATCATCGACGGGACGTCGCCTACGTGCAGCGGTCACTGCCGCCAATGCTGCTGGGACGCCGGGTCGTTCCGTGGCCCGTTCTACTGCTCCTGCCTCCCCATACAATTCGTCGTCGTTATCGTGATGATGCTCTTCGTCATTGGCATCGGCATGATCGTCCATGCCTTCATCATTGTTTAGATCGTCGAGGAGATTGTTGAGGTCCGCCATGGTGCACCCGACTTTAACAAAGCGGCGAGAGTGTGGTACTACTTTTGGCGGGAGAGGGGCTGACGGGCGCGCCATTTTGTTTTTTTTGGCGGGAGGTAGGTCCGCGAGGGAGGCTTTTACCTTTTACCTAAGGTATCTAGTGCATTCGATGCATGCAATACGAACGATGACTTAAATTCTCAATTCATTATCGTCGTCTTTCAGCAACTTATGTATCAGAGCCTATCTCTCATGTATTGTAGCATAATACGGTGTGGAATAATGATTTATTGGCGTAAGATTATTCGTCGTGTAGCAATTCGAATCAGCAGAGTTGGAAGTTGGAAGTTGCAGATGCAAGATGCAACCCGACCTCCTTCGCTTCAATTGCATTTATTAACTGTATTTTCGCAGCAACCATTGCAATCTAGTCTTACCGTTTCTAGTTCAGCCCCATCCCATCTCGTTCTCATCGTCTCCCTGCTGATCGACGCCTTCCATTGCGCCTAGTGCAGATATCATATCCTTTCCCTGACCTTTGTACAATACCTGCTCCAAATCAAATACTTCCCGATTCACCCGCATTACCAAATCATTCTCCTTCTTCTCATCGTCATCCCCGTTCTCTCTTGCTTTGTTTTCCATATACATTTCAATATTCGTCTCACCATCATCAAAGTTGAACCCACCGGCATAATTGTTCCAACCTAAATTATCGGCCAGTAAATGTCGACATAAACATCCCTTGCACATGGCAATAACCACTCCCTTACGATAGGCCAATCGAGATACCGAGTGGGAATTGCGTGTCGAACAGACCTTGCATGTGTATTGGATTTGAAATTTCGAGGAGACCAAGTTGGTATGTTCGCTGAGTATGATGTTATTATTGTTGTTGTTGCTTTCCAACTTTGATGGTTGATCATCGGTGTTATTTTCTCCACCGGGATGTGTATGATGTCTGAATGATGATGCACCGATCGGTGGCAAGGCGGTAAATCCTACACTGGCTTCATTATTGTCGGCATCGGGTTGTTGTTGCTGCTCTTCCTCGCCGCCGTCTGGAGCACCACGGGTAGCACAAAGAGCAGAAGAAATTGTCCAGACAGGATGTTGTTGATGTTGCTGTTGCTGTTGCTGTTGCTGATGATGATGATGATTGTTGAATGTATTTGCTATTGTAGATTGACATCGGTCGGAGTGTTGTGATGCTGCCGCAGCATGGAACGCAGCTGTCGTGTCGAACTTCAAATTCAATGCCACCACCGAAATGACAGGCAAAAGCGGTCGCATTGTTTCTGCACCCAAGCAAGAACCAGTCGATGTGAGATGATAATGATGATGTGAACAACGAAGATGTGGATGAGATACGATGGTAGATGTGATTATAGAATTGCTTCGGAACAACGCCGGCGGCGAGCGGCAAGCGGCAGATTGAAAAGTGATCGATAGCGATGAAGATTTGACGCTGCGGTAAAAAAGTTCCATATGTCTTCCTTTTGGCGATTATTTGTACGACATTGCTGGACAAATGATCGCTAAACAAAATATTCCCTTGATCTTGCCCAACTCCTTCGCAAGGCACAACCAAAGCCATAAAGCAACAAGCCATGCAGACACTTCCGCCGCCCTTCACCTCCACTCCATAGCATTACCATAGCCGACAATTCTCCGACAATCGCACCAGCATATACTGCTACTACTAAATCTCCGACAGGCAGCCCGTGTAAATGACGACTAAGGATAATGAAGAATCAGTGGAAGTGGGAGTATCGCCAATTTCCGACGACGACGAAATAATGGAGGTTAATCGAGCTGCTTCAGACAATAATTCCGCTGAGGCTGATGTGGAGGAGGCGGAGGGTGTGGTCATCGTCTCGACAAAGGCATGGTCAGAAGTTGCCAAATCCTTCCTCTACGTGGAGGTCTCCTCCGTGGTGTTGATTTTTGCATGCATCGGCATATGGACTCGCGGTGATCCCTACCTTGCCTACGCATTATCGGTGGCAATTATTTCATTACTGGCATGCATTGCTATGCAGATTGGCGAATTTGTAAAGCCCAGTTTCCTCGAAACGACCGAGAAGCCTGTCAGTCTCTTCCTATTCTTATGGTGGTTTCTAGGAACAGGCGTCATTACATTTCGAGCACCCTTCGTCACGGCAGGGAATGGATACTTTAGTGCATGGGCGGGTCTACTCTTTACTACACATTGGGCATTGAAAGTGGATATTACCAAATTATCCGGTCAAGATATGGATAAAGTGTGCAAAACATTAATTATCTTTGGTGTCTGCGCCACATTTGTGTTGTTTGCATGCATTCCCTATTTCAAGACATATACGGGTCATGCAGCTTGGGGATTCTCGGTTGCGGTGGTGACAATCATTTCGTGTGGTGTCTTGCAACGGATGCATGAAGATGTTAATCCGAAGATGCTTAAATTCTTTGCAATAATCATGTTTGGTATTTGGGCAGTGGAGGCGTGTCTTTTAACGTTTGATGGACCGTTCTTGGCGGCAGGTAAGCTGCAGACGGTGTGCGTGTGAAATTGATGGACCCAGATCGATGTGCCGACTGACCACCATATCCGTATGTTTGCTCGCACCATGCAGGAAATGGTTACTTCGCTTCTTGGGGTGGTTTTCTTTCAGCTACTTATTTCCTGAATCATATATTGACGAGAGAAGATGAAATTTTGTAATGAAATGATTAAATAGATGGAATCCGTGTATGGGAATTGGGAATAGAGTGGAGTCTTCATCGTGCGGGCGCTGACAGGTTCTGACACACACGGAATAATGGGGATGATGATGAAGATGCGGTGACTTCACGATGACAATAATTGATGTTGTACGTATATAATGTGCGAGTTTAGAATGATTGTGAGGAGAGAGTAAAGTTTCATGTCACACGAATATTAAATTAATCAGTGAACTTCCCTCCATACAAAGCCAAATATATGCATGCTCTCGCGATGACATCTTTCTCTTTTCGAATTCGACATTGTCAAACAAAATTTGTAAAGGCGTTATGAGTGCTCTGGAGACTCATCTCTCATTTCCGTTAACAACAAACTAAATGCACTCAAGCATCCCAGCCAAGCTGCGAAAAATCCATTGTCTATCATTGCACGTGGATGGATCAAAAGTGTGTGAATGGTTGAGAAAATAATGTCCAGTGAGTGTGCACATTTATTTACTTGCAAAGTGAAACAACTTACTCGTATAAAGGAATGGTCCATGGAAGGTGCAAACACATGCCACCACCACCCACAGCACGAACAATATAACCACCGTCACCTTCATCATATTCCGCGGTACATCACTATACATTGAAATAAAGTACGCGCATGCGATGCATGTAATGGCCGACCCAGCAATGGCTAATCCAGCACCACCTTTGTTTGCCCAATCCTGCGTGAGTGGTGGTATCGATGCAAAGAGTAGTATGACGGAACATACTGCTAGGTTGTAGAGTTGACGTAGTCCAGATGGTTGTGATCCATCGCCAAAGAATGATATGTTCTTTAATCCGATGGACCATTTTACTGTGGCGAGTAAACCACCCCATGCTCCGAACCATCCATTAGAGGTGGTGACAAATGGACCTAAGATAGGTATGTGGTCATTAATTCACGATGATGAGCATAACATTTATCCTTTCAAACAAGCATAACAATAAGAAATGCACACCTTAGCAACCAAACTCACCCTTGAACGTAATAATCCCCGTCCCAACAATCCACCAAAATAATAAAAAGACCGAACACAATTGCTGCACCGTATAGCCCTCCTCGGCTTTGCCCACCTTCCAATCAATAAATCCCGGCACAACAAACTCGGTAGTTTGCAATACCAAGCATATAATTAATGAAACCAATGATACTGACAATGCATACTTGTACCAAGTGGTAGCATACCAGTCGGACACGCAGGCAATTAATAGTACAATGCTGGCCAATTCGACGTACAGGAAGGGTGAGGAGGCTTCGAGCCATTTGCTGATGCCCGAGGCGATTTCGGAGGTGGATGTTTGGGGTGCATTGTTCGTGGTGATGGTGGGGAGGGGTGGACCATCATTCGTGTTGTTGTTGTTGTTGTTGTTGTTGCGGCGGGTGCGAGCAGGAGCGGCGTTGCGCTCTTCGTCGCCGTCGTCGTCGCCGGCCGCCATGGTGCAAAGAATTATTTGGATTTGAGAGCGATGCACGATGCACCCAGGCAGGGACCATGCTGTTGTGTGGATCTTTGTGGATTTGGTATGGATTTGTTGGATTTGGTATGGATTTGAAGAGATTTGAAGATTTTGGGTATCAAGATC
>JALLBK010000845.1:0-20545 GCA_036940085.1 Discostella pseudostelligera
CCACCTTCCCTCCATTTCATTTTCAACCACGCCCTCACACTTTCCACGGCTTTCTGATTTTCAAGTAGCTAGAGCGTTGATCAATGCCTTCCTGAGAGGGTATGGCGGGCTCGATCCCAGGTGTCCTGCGGTAGAAAGAATTCTCGATAGATGGCGAGTCGGGGTCATGAATGACCTCCACTAGACCATCCTTGATTAATTCATCCAGAATGAAAGTGATTATTTCCATGGTGCACCTTGTTTGCAGCTCCATCCAGTGAGAAGGAACATCCCAAGCCTGGCACTGGACCGCAAGCAATATTTCATGTCCAACCATGATTTTTGAACCGAGGAGGGCACCAAACGTTATTGCCTTCAGCGTGTCTATAGCGTCCTGATTCAATGAACCGTCACGATCACAGTACCTATCATAGCCAACTTCATTGCGAGCTGCCAGACTCTGTGCATGAAAGGCCGACGCGTTGTTATTTAGTTCCTGCCAAACGCGTGAATGGGAGATAATATCAAATACGGATACTGGTGATACCCCCCCTTCGTCTTCGAACGGCACCGCCTTGTTAAGATTCTTATTGTAAAAGACTTTGGAGTTGGCATACATCACAGTAGGGGGGATGCTCATGTCAGATTCGTTCTCTTGCTGCGATGAGAATAAAGATTCTTGGGCGCGCATTCGTTCGGAGATATTCTTTTGCCGCCTTCCTATCCCAAAGATAAGATTTCTGAAGCTTAGCTTGCTTCCACCGAATGATGTGGGAATCTGACTCTGTTCATTGTACTGAACAGTTCGAGCTGGAGACGCCTCATGCTTGTCTTCAATGGCAGTGCAAGTCGCTGAGTTTATGTCCCATGTATTCATGCTGCAATACCAAATGTCCGGCAAGTCGGCGGCGGAAATGCGCGGTGGAAGCCTTCTCCATTTTTCGCACTTCTCACACTGGACCCACTCTTGCTTGGGCTCATCCTTTTCTTTTTCAAGCCTTTCCTTGTCCTCTCTACGAGGCCGTCCCCTTTTGGCTTTGGGCTTGAAGAGCGGCTTAGGCGACTCACCACCAGAGGAGTTTGTCTTAGCCTCGTCCTCCTCGTCTTCTTCCATGACATTCTTGCTCATCACAGCGTCCGAATCAAATGCTGTTTTATCATCAAGAACCTCCGCTTCCTTCTCACTGTTATTCTTCGATAAAGTCAACTTTATCTTTTTTCCTTTTGGTTTCAGCTCCAACTCAGCTTCCTCTGCAGCAGCCTCTGCCTCCTCCGTCTGAAGTTTCTTCAATGCCAATTTCTTCGCCCGCTTCTTTTCCTTTGCAACTTCTTTCGGGGTCTGTTCGTTTGCTTCGCAATTGTTCCGCTTTGGGTCATAAATATTTAACTCACAGAACCAATGCTCAGGTAGAGATTCAAGATTGACAGTTGCGGGAAGATGACGCCACTTAGCGCATCGATCGCACTGCACCCACGGATCTTCCTCGGGCTTCTGATTATCCTCGTCCTGTTTCTGTGCATGCTTCTTTTCCTTTCTTTCGGCAATCTTCTCTGCGGCAAGTTTGGCAGCCTTGCGCCCAGATCGTGCACTTGAGTTAGCTTTACCGATTCCCAAAGCATTACCGCTCTCCGGGTCAACATGCAAGCTCAAGACCTTCTCAGTACCATTTTTATCGTCTTCTGATACAGATGAAGTAAAAGAGTTCTCACATTCCTTTTTGCTGACTCCGGAATCAGAGGCCGGCTGCGAAGGTGGAGTCACATTGCTGCGTTCGGCGCCCACTGTGGCGGTTTCTACTGACTTCTCCATGTTCAGATTGATCACGTCTTGTTGTTCATTATTTACTTTTGGTGGTGCTGTTTCCTCGGCTTTGATATCATTGTTTCGCTCTCGCCTTTTCGTGCTTAATTTAATGACCAACTTCGGCTTCTTGGGAACAGATGACGGTGGTTTCAGTTCTTTGAGCGTCTACATTCACATAAAAAAAAGAGTGAAATGTCAGGTGCATCATTTAAACAACGAGGGAAGTATGTTCTTACGCAGAAAGTCAAACGTGACATACCTCCTTTGGATCAACTTCCATATTGCTAGTGCCTCCTTCTTGTATTTCACCATCTTCTTGTATTTCACCATCGGAAAGGGAATTGCCATAGCTATCGTTACCCTTCAAAGATGTAGTTTCAAGACCAGATGGGTCCACCTGCGCTGCATTGATGTGTGATTTCACGTCGACTCGAGAAGGCGCCGGTGATGGATTATCAACTTCCACTACATCATAACCGACGTCCGCTTTCTTCATAATGACCTCGTCCATTGCAGTAGCATCGTGGTTGGCGCTGGCAATTGGAGTCTCGTCTTGTGGCTTTAGCTTCATCCCCTCTTCTAGCTTCTTTCGCTTGGCACCCGGGAGACCAATATGAATACTCAGCGGTCCACGCTTCTTTTTCCTCTTCTCAGTGTGATCTTGCTCAGACTGATCCACGGCGGCTGGTTGTATCACTAATGCTACTTCTGGTGGTGTAATGTCAGCCCCTCCAACGAATTCTACGTCTTTCACCGTATCATCAGTAAATTTCACCTCACTCTTCCCCCCCCCGAGCCCAACAGAAGCGTCTAATTCGACCAAAGGCGAAGATACCTCATTATTCTCCTCACGTTTCATCTGGTCCTGCTGCGACTTCTCGGCACTAGGGCAATTCATCTTCCCAGTTAAATCATCTTGATATATCTTGATATAATTATCCCCGGACGGCCCTTCATCTTGGGGCTTGTCAATGGATTTCATCAGTGTCGTGACATCCTTGTCGTCCCCGACGTTCTTCGATAAGTGAACTTCTCCATCCTCCTTCAACAACTGTCCCTCCTCAATAGAAGCTGTATGCAAATCAGATGTCACGTGCATTGACGAAACATCCTCATTGTCTGGACATTGGGTTTTCTCCTCTCGACCGGACGACTGCACTAACGGACATGGTTCCACAATCTCTCCATCAGATTCCTCTTCGTTTTCATCGAACATGTCAGTAATGCCCATCCCCGTGGGTGCCATTGTCGTTCGCACCGTTCTTCCAGTGTCATTGCAATTAACCTCACTCGTCGACGATTCCTTTGCTGGCACATCTGATAAAATCGGTGGTGCGGTTTCCCGTTTGATCTCCTCATTCTCCTCATCTTCGTCCATCCGCCCTTCCTTCAATGGAGAATTCTCGGTAGGAGGAGAGCGACCGTCTTCAGCCTCATTAAGCTCGGAACTCATCGTCTGCCGCTTCTCCTGTGGAATATCACAACTTCCCTCCTCCTCCTTCTCCTCCTCCTCCTCCTCTTCCTCCTCCATCTCTTCGGCTTCTCCCACTCTCTCCTCCTCCTCCTCAACAGACGACATCAAACCCGGGTCATCATCATTTATTGTCGATGGGAGAGACATCGGCGATGGTACCGGCACAAACGCCTCACCACCACCATCACCTCCTGCACCACCATGCCGTCCATTATTCACATCATCCACAATTACATCCTTATCAGGAAAGTTGGCCACCTCACTCGTTCCATCATCATAATGAATTTTGATAATTCGTCGACCATTGGCAGTACCGCAAATGACACCTCCGTACCATTTAATCTTCCGGAGGTTGTTGGCTTTCTTAATGAAGCGGACCTTCACTCGCAAACCCACACATACGGCACGACGTTGACTGTATTAGTATGTGATGATGAACGAATTTTGAAGGGAGGTTTGGCACAGGAAGGTTTGGCAGAGGGAAGGGTGGGGTGTGTGAGTTAACAAACACGGTTGAGCAACTCGAAAGCCGCAGACAACAGCAAACAACAATTAATAAATGCACAGAAAACTTCCTTACCTCTTGGTGGACATGGAACTAATGTGACGAAATACCTCGGGTGTGGGAGGCTCGACAGTTTTGGAAGTTCGTTCTCGTTTTCCATCCTTTCCTCCTTCTCCTTCCCCACCTCGTTTGATGCTAACATTCGACACGGGCCTCTTCTTTTCCTGCTTTCGTTGTTTCTTACGCCGTCTTTCGTCGTCATCGTCGACTGCTCGTAGTAAACCTTTGCTGCCAGTAATGGTAGCTGCTGTTGTCATCGATGACGCAGTATTCCCACTCTTTCCCATTTTCTTCTTCCACTGACTTTGGATCATGTTGGCAGCATCATTCTTCTTCTTTTTCTTGGTAGCCTTCTTCGTTGATTTGGTCTTCCTCACCTTGCTGAGAGAGTAGGAGCTGATGCTATCATCATCGTTGGCACCATCGTCACTAATTGAGGAGTATCTCGACCTAATCTTCCGCCCCCTCTTCTTCCCTGCACGAAGCCCTCCCGAGCTTAGACTGCCATCGTCATCACCGTCGCTATCATTGCTGCCGCCTGATGAACTGCTGCTATCATCGCTTGATGAATCACTGGACGACGACGATGATGACGACGAAGATGATGACGACGATGATGACGATGACGAGGAGGACGAAGAAGTTGACGAGGTAGAAGACGAACTCAATGTGGAGCTCGATGCGCTTCCCCCCCTACCGTCACCGCCTACGCCACCCACTAGCACATCATTGCGATCATCATCATCGGCCATTTCATCACCAATACTATTCTCCTCCAATTCCCCGAAATTTCTTTCATCAAGCTGCTGCTTCTGTCGCTGGAAATCTTTCAATAATTTCAACCTCTTCAATTTCTTTCTCAACTTCGACTGTTGTTGTTCATCATCACCCTCTGCATCACCCCGACTCTCTCCCCCCTCTTTCATCTTTTTATGCCATTTCTTCTTGTCTTTTTTCTTCTTCTGTTTCTTGCCTCGCTTGCTCAATTTATTCGACAGTGGATATCCCCTGGCAGCGACAGCCTCGTTGTTGTCATCACTCTCCCCCCGGTCATTATTATCAGAAACATCGTCATCAAACTCCTCCTCCTCTGAGACATCATCATCGTCTGCCGCAGTAGACGTCATCAATGCATCCCTTTTATTCTGCTCCTCCTCCCTCTCCATCCGTTGCATTCGTCGTAATTCCTTGTCAGACAAGCCAAATGGCAGTGGATGATTCGATGACGATTTATGGCTGGATTTCTTCCCATCGCCAGATGTGGAATTTTCGAGAGATTGTTTGAGTGCCAGACGGAGCGAGCTCATGATGATGACGATGATGGTATTATAATATGATCTGATTAATAGAATATTCCCCTCGCTCTCCCCATTGCCAGTGGCCTCGATCTGCGATCCCCTACTAGCTATCAGATCAAAGTCCCATTGCCTTCGACTTCGACTTCGAGCTTGGACGCGGGGTGTTGCTTCTTGTTGCTGTTGCAGTGTGCACTGTGTTGGAAATTACTGTCCGTCGCACTTCATCCCACTTCGTTTGTGTGTCAATTGTCATTACCGGGCATCCTTGAGGCAGGTACTGAAGCGTGGTACTTGTCCAAAGGACATCATCTACCATGCAGTCTCCTGCGTTCTCCTGCATTCTTCTAGGAGTAGGAGTATTAGATAGTACGACACTCCAACAAACCAACAACCCGCCCCGTCAGAATCTTGAATTCCATTCCCCAATCCATCAAATAATCAAGTCAAAGAGCCGAAGAGAGAGGCCGGCGAGCTGCAGTGACCAGCATCCAAGACAGGAGAGACAATACCCCCCATCTCTCATTATTTCATGCAATTATGGCTCGAACTCGCCAGACCGATCCGCGCACCGTCAAAGTTCTGGATGTGCTCACGGGGAATCCAACGCTGACGGTGCCGCAGGCAATGCGAGTAGCTGGGTTTTCTATCGAGGAGAGCCGTTGTCGTAATAAGCAAATGTGGATCCGTCGCAGCATACCATCCAAGAAATCTATGATAGCAGCGAAAGCATCCTCGGCATTAGAAACAGAGCCAACAGATGCGTCGTTCTCGTTGAGTGCAGCAGTATCAGCAACCGATGTTTCCTCCCTAAATAATTCAGTAAATGGTGATTTTTCAGCAAAGGATGATCAATTCCAATATAAATTGCAAGATTGGATCTCCTTCCAACGCCTCGATGTTGAAAACCAAGATAGCAGCGTGCCCATGGGGACATCATCGATGCAAAAGAATTATCTGGAGCAGTCGGTGCAAATATTGCATTCACTTGCTGGAAAAATAGTCTGTGGTGTTGGTAGTGGTGGTAAATTGCTCCATCCAGACTTCATCACCGTCGAGAATATTATTGTGTGTGAATCCTCTGCGATGTTGGGCCATGACGACAGTGGACAATTATTATCAGGATACTTTACGAGGAGCGGTAGCAGTTCTCCATCCCTCCATTCTGAAATCAATGAGGATGGAATCGAGAATATGCACGCTGCTATGCATGCCTTCGCTCGGATTGCATATGAGATGTGTACGATGGGGATAGGACCAAGTTTCCCCGCGGTTCCTCCACGCACTGTTACCTCATCCGAAACGGACATGTCAATTTCCCTTAGTCTGAAAGATGTGAACGGTGGTGCTGGTGGTACCGACGACGACGACGACGACGAAGAAGAAGAGCTACTTGACATGATGCGTAAAAGTTTCCGCGTCACTGAAACTAAAGACAGCAGTAACGCTGAATTCATGTCAGCCATGGATGATGCTGGTATCCCCCTCCCCATGAAGCGCTTCATCGTGGACTTGATGGGTGACGAACATGCAGGCATTTTCCGCTCGGAACATTCCTTCACATCTTTCGAGGATGTGGTTTCGGATCTGAAGCAGATGATGGACAACCCGGATGAATTCTTGCACGGCTCAGTTCCTGTTAAGTGGAAGCTTGATTTTGGTGACAAGCTGTATGGTAGGGGCGCTGAAATGGACGCCTTGATGAATGCCGCTAATCGAGTGGTGAGCGATGAGACCGATCCGTTACTTTCCAGAGTTGTCAGATCAAACTTGAAAAAGACTGAAGTCGTCATGGTGTCTGGAAGTCCAGGTGCGGGCAAGAGCCGACTAGTGAGATTAGGGGGCACTCAGTTGGAGAAGAGAGGATGGTGTTTTTTGCAATGCAAATTCGACCGAGTTGCTCATCCGGAACCTCTCTCCACCCTCGCTCATGCATTCGATGAATACTTTGGACGGTTTTTACATTGTCCCAAGCATCATGGCAGTGACAAGTCAACCGCTACCGCCACCGCTAACTCACACTGTTCATGCCGATCACAGCAATTACATGACCGTCTCACGAGTTTGATCAGTCCAGAGGATCTTGAAATTCTGGCGATGTATATCCCATCGTTGAGGCGTTTCCTGGATCTAGCGTTGGTCGCGGTACCACCTGACGTGAATGAAACTCTAATGGCTTCGCTGTTCGGCGCATTACTTTTGGCAATGTCATCGAAAGATACTCCGATTTTTTTCTTTCTGGACGACTTGCAATGGGCTGATCAACTGTCATTATCAATGCTCGAGGCATTCGCGAAGGCAACCCACTGCGGCTCATTTCATCTATCAAGTGCTAACAGACCGAGCAAGAGTGGACTAATTGACGCCGAAAAGGACACGTACATCATGCTTGTCGGATCATACCGTGAACAAGCAGTTAACGATAACCAACTGTTTGCGAAGGCCCTCCGGGATTTCCATCAAGATGTTCAAGATAACTCGAAGAACCTGACCTCTATCTCGCTTTCGGGAATGACTACGGACACGCTGAATGAAATGCTATCTGAGACTCTAAGTCTGCCTAAACGACGAGTGCGGCCACTTTCCAAGCTTGTCATTCAAAAGACGGATGGCCTTCCACTGTTTGTCATTGAGTTTATTCGAGCATTAGCTGTAGACAACTTGTTGACACACAACTTTACCAGAGGATGGGAGTGGGACGCGGATTCCATCGAAATCTTCCCAATTACGGAGAGTGTTGCTGAGCTGTTTGCATTAAAGCTACGCAGACTTCCGAAGGATATTCTTCTCGGATTGCAAATTGTAAGCTGTTTTGGATGCCAAGTTGATGAGCATGTACTCAGACTGGTACACCATTATGATGGAGATAATAGTGTTGACATTCCAGCGGCATTGAATATCGCACTAAACGAAGGACTCGTTGAGCGAGCGGCACACTTTTTCAGTTTCGCTCACGATTTGATCCAGAAGGCAACCATCGATTCAATCCGCGAGGACGATCTTGTTCCACTGCTACGCAAGCTTATAGCTGCTCTTGCAGCGAAAGCGTCGCAACCGGACTCTCGCGAGTCTGTTTTGTTTGTGGTTGTCGACTTGATCAATCGGATAGGGAGCATGACAACATTTCTTGAACATGAACGGGCACTCTTTGCAGAACTAAATTTGCGCGCTGGAACGAAGGCCGTCGCTGTGCCTGATTTCGCTGGTGCTGCCATGTATGCTGAGAATGGGATTGCTCTACTCAGAGATACTTGTTGGAGAACACAGTATGATTTAAGTCTCCAGCTGCATGAAATCGCGGTCCTGTCTCATTTTTCGAACCGCACCGGCGACCAAACACAGCTGATGAAAAGAATCAATACGGTCTTTGAACACGCCCGCAATTTTTCTGATAAATTCAACACGCATCGTATTTGGACCCGGTTACTGTCATTGTCCAACTTTCCAAGAGCTATCGAGGAGAGCTTGCGAGCATTAGAACAGCTTGGTGATCCATTAAATCTATCATATATCGATAACATCAGAGTGCGCAAAGAGTTGGAAAAACAGAAAGAGCGCTTCTCAGGAGACAGTGAAACGATGCTGGCACAATTATTGGAAGATCAGAACAAA
Source organism: Discostella pseudostelligera (assembly GCA_036940085.1). NCBI lineage: Eukaryota > Bacillariophyta > Thalassiosirophyceae > Thalassiosirales > Thalassiosiraceae > Discostella > Discostella pseudostelligera. Next base: position 8,730 of record JALLBK010000845.1, read on the forward strand.
AAGAATGCAATGAAGATTATGACATCTCTCATGCTATACTATTCTTCGAGAAAATCATGCTTGGGAGCATTCATTAGTTGCCGAATGATAGAAATCACAGTGAAGTACGGTTACTGCGAGGATAGCATTGTGGGAGTAGCAGGGTTTGCGGCGTCACTGGTTTCGAGTTTAGGCGATATTGATGGTGGCAGCACGTGGGGCCGCAAAGCTATGGCACTCATGAAATTGTGTGGAAAGAAAAGCCTCATACCGGCCGTCTATTTCGCTTTGTATGGGACGGTGTTTGTTTGGAAGGATCCTATCCAGTCAACTCTTGACTCTCTTGCCGAAGGTATTCGTTCTTCCTTTGCTTACGGCAATGTCGAGTTTGCCGTGGTCAACACGTATGTATACATTTCTCGAAGCTACCAAAGTGGGAAAAATATCAGAGTGCTGACAGAAGAAGTCGAAGCATTGGCTCGCCAGCATGGGATTCGGGTCGATGACTCCGACGAAGAGTATTTCGGTGATACACCAGAACTCCTTCAATTATACATGCGTCCGATGTACAACATCCTTCGTGTTCTTCAAGAAGATGACGTCCATTCTTGCCGAGGACGTCTTGTAATGAATTATGATTTGCTGAAGATAGCCACCGAGAAGGAGCAATTCTCTTGTTTTCACGCACTTCTAACAAACCAAATAGCCACTGAGTTCATGTTGAGAAACATGGACTGTGCACTGAAATGTACTGAGATGTACTTCGAACACTTCGAGGCAAGAAAGTTGCAATTGATGTACACAATTTTCAACTATGTATTTTATGATGGGCTCATCAACTTCTATTACATGGGGCAAACTGGCAATACTTGTTATCTCGAGCGCGGTGAAATGGCATTATCGAAAATGAAGGAGTGGTTAAGACATTCAGACTGGAATTTCAAGAGCAAGTTACTACTGATGCAAGCGGAGTATTACAAAGTCATGAAAGATGTGAACAAGGCTGCTATCTGTTATGAGGCATCTATTTCGACTGCAATGGAGCACAAGTTCATTCATGAGGAAGCCATGGGCAATGAACTCGCTGGGATATTTCACTTGGAACTAGGATCACGCCAGAGATCTTACTCGTACCTCAAACAATCCATGGTGTGCTATCAGAAATGGGGTGCCCCCGCCATTGTAAGACGGATCGAAGCGATGATTGCGAATGAATTTCGCATGGACATTATGCAGGTTGTGCCAAATGAGATTGCAATTTCTTCTGTCGTTGCACCAATACCATCTAAAAAGCGACAATTCTCATAATTTTTATAGCACCATCTACTAACAATTAGATACGATCAGTGCAATTGCATCGGAGTCGTCTTCAGCAGCTGTGCCTAATTTGAATCAAAGCTACTATATTGGGTTTGTCATGTGCATTCGTTTTGAACGCTGCGGTATTGAGCAGCCAATTACACGTGGCATCAATTTGGCGGGAAAGCATGCAGTGGCCAGTTATTTCGCGGGAAGCCACGTATGACTTTCCCGCCATATTATTTACATTACTTACACGTGGCAGCCGCCTCCTGCCATCTCCCATCTCCCATCCACCATGCAATCCAAAGGCCAAAGGAAAAGGCTGGATAAGGAAGCCACACGTGCAGCCACATACGACGGGCACAAACCATTTTCATCGTAGATAATTCAGTACGATAACATCTTCGTACCGCCACCCCTCCTCCCCAGTCATAGCCATAGCACAACAAATCGTAAATCATGTCGGACCCCGCCAACGAATCTTCATTGACAGGAGCCAACACCGATCTCAAATCGGGACCATTCAACGTCCTATTCAAGGCCGTTCAGGGCAACACACAAGTCTTGATCAATGTGCGGAATAATCACAAGATATTGGGGCGGGTGAAGGCCTACGATCGGCATATGAACTTGTGAGTGTGCCGCTCTTTTTTGTTATTTGCAGAATATTATTGCTTCTCTGTGTGTGAGTTTTTTTATTTTTGGCAAGTCATCGCGTCGGTGGGTGGCCCCGTCGCTGGTCGGTGTCCCGGTGCTTCGCTACCAACTTTCTCCCTTTACTCCATTATTTATCTCACCCCAATATTATTATTTAATTTCACATGCAATACAATAATTAAGACTATTGGAAGATGTCAAAGAAATGTGGACCGAATTTTCCAAGGGTGGCAAGGGTCGAAAGAAAGGTCAATCGATGAATAAGGATAGATACGTCAGCAAGATGTTTCTTCGGGGAGATTCAGTGATTTTAATAGTTAGCAATCCTGCAGCCTTGTCAGCGGGTGCGTAGAGGGTGATTTGTGAGAGGTTGGTGGTATATAGTGGGTAGGGTTGGGACGGAATTCGGATGACTTGAAGGAGGCGGGGGAAGTAGGGAGGGAGAGGAATCCGTACTTTCCATTAAATGAACGCACCAATATTCATGTGTGCTCCACAAACTCTAGCCATGGTTATCGGTCTGTCTCCTATCTCTCGTGGGGGTTGTTGAGGTGCAGAAGTCGGACATATCATCCCAAATCCCCCCCAACCCTCAACCCAAACCCATCCTCTAAGCATCCTCTGTCGTTGGGGTCGCCACATGGGTCAATAGAAAGTTAATTCATAATATAATCATTATTGAAGGAAAGGTCCTGATGTTTGGAAGAACTGGTGCCGAACGATAGACTGCCGGCCATCATCTAGATAGTATCATCCGCACGCAATGCGATCTGCGGTCAGAGTTCAAGTTACACGTGGTACCAACCAGCCTCCATTTTGGCGGGAAAGTGTTGTGTCAAAGTGACGGCAGCATTATTTGGCGGGAGAGTCAAAGTTCCAATTTCGCGGCATTATTTTTTGGGGGAGGGATGGAGAGCCAACTGCGCGCGGGCATGCAGCTGCCACCTACCACCACCTGGCAAGGTGCACCATGGCATCCGAAATCCTACAAGCACCGTCCAACATCCGACCCACATCCAATATCTAGCAGAACCTATTCCCCATGCCTCTGCTACCACCACCGACGACGCGACGACGATGAAGTTTAGAAGATTGGCAAAGCGGCATGAGCGAAAAGAGCAGTCGTTGGCACTGCTGCTTCTTATTCCTCTCCCCACCAACAACGCTCTAACCATCACCACTTTCAACATCTTAGCACCCGTCCATCGCTCAATGAAGGGCGAGGGCGATGGCGAGAATGAATACAGTGACAATGGCAGCGGCTCAGCCGTAAAACAGCAACTGCAACAACAACAACTACGTCGAGAGTCAGAACGCGAGGATTGGTGGCTTCCACGTGCCGAAAGTGTGGCCAACTACATCTCCACAAAGTTTGCATTTTCTGATATTATACTACTACAAGAATGGTGGTTTGATGAAAAGTTCATTGAGGTATTCGACTTAGCGTTGGGGGATGCGTTCGAACGTGTAGCAGAACGACGACCTGGTGCAGATATTGGGACCATTCGAGATGATGGAATGTGCTGTCTTGTTCGAAGAAAAGGAAAATTGGAATTGGTCCATTCGGAGAAGATATTAACGGGGCCGCAACGAATAGCACAAATCATACATTGCAAAGAACGTTGTGCTTATGCAGGGGAAGAAGGTCGACATGTTTTTATTGCAAATTCCCATCTCTCCTTTCCGGGGGATGCAGATCCAACTATAAATGATATGAGACAGGCAATTGAAGCAAGGCTTATTTTAGATGCACTCGCAAGAGCGGGCAATGAAGTTGACGATGCATCCTCTTCATCTTCATCAGAAAATGATAGGCTAGAAGTTATAGGTGGCGATTTCAACTCCAACTCCTGCGGACTTGCTGCCTCACTTGTAGAGTCTCCACCGTACAATTTTGTGAATTGCGCATCTGCTACTGCCGAACAAATGTTGACACATATTGGTGGTCAGGTAAACATTGGAGTAACGCACTGCAATCATCTTGGTGAAAGGGTTAGTGTGGATCATATTTTTCTACGATCCGTCCAAACAAAGACAAAACAAAATACTGCTTCCAATTCGTCTTCTTGCGGCGGCGCCATACCTGCCAATCCCGAAATCAGTAATCGTTGTTCGGCACTTGCGTTGGGTTATTTAGACTCGAAAGGAACACGAATTTTGAATGTTCGGAGTGATAATATTCAACTTGAGGGCAGATCAGTTTTGTCCGACCATCGTCCAGTAACGGCCAAAATTGCATGGCCACGGAGTACCAAGCCACGGAAAGAAGTATTATCTTCGGAACTGTATGCAAATGCAACGTGGCCACTGGATCCGTTGGAGCCTGCCTGGGGTATTATTGTTGATGAATAGAGATGTAATTTATTCTCTTTCAGAAAGCAATGGGTGGATAGCTCTATTGATTTGTTCATCGTTTAGGATCATTTGGGCCATGCGCATTGGTCATAGCTAGCAATTGACCGCTTTAATCTAGCTACACTTACAAGTATGTTCCATTAGATCGAATCAATTATCGTTAGGAGACACAGATACATGCCACTCTGCGGTCGTCAAAACTTGAACTTTTTACCCAATTCATCAGCCTCATCATCCTCGGCCTGTGTCCTAGCTCTCTTCTTAGACCCAGCCTCACCACCAGCCATCCCCACCGACTTGGACAACACACTCGCGGCACCCTCTGGAATTGCCGCTGATCCTCCTACGGATGCCCCCCCAGGCAAGACGTAGACATGATCCGATGCAAACACAGCTGCTTGTTGAGCATCTTTATCCGCGGATGCTTGTTGCAATATCGTGTAGAGTTGTTTGGGTGGTCCACCCACCGTCATGGGCGTTTCATCACCGGGCTTACGCAGATCTACAGCAGAGGAGGGTACGACACTGTCGACGCCATCGGGAAGGACCGAATCCATTCCAAGAGCTCGGACGACGCACTTCCCTCCAGCAGTAAGAGGAGGCGCAATTTGACCCTCTTCTTCCTCCTCTTCGTCCTCCTCTTCCTCGCTCGATTCCTCCTCTGACGAGGATTCCTCTTCGTCTTCCTCATCGTCCTCCCCACCATTCCCGACCCCAAAGGAACTGGGCAACGACCCCCAAAGCTTTTTACCAAGTGCCTTTCCATCACTAGTGATGATCCCCCCCATCATTGATGCAGCTGCTCCTCCATACGACAAACCATACAAATCTTCATTCTCTTCCTCACCACCCACACCACCCATGCCATCATTCTTAGTCTCCGGCACACCAAACGGATCACCACCATACAATGGTCGACCATACATATCCACGGGTGGTTTCCCCCATCCACCAACATGATATCCATAACTAGCTCCCGCAGGCAACGGGGCATTCAATCCAGGAATACGTGCATTGGGATAGCTCGGTGGTGGACCATACCGTTGCATATTAATCAACCAAGGCGGGGGACTATATTCATTGGCCATACCCAATGCCTCCCGCAATCGTTCACTCATATACCCCGGACGGAATCTGGAGGATTTACTCGTTTCATACTCTTTTCCTTCATAATATAAATCCCCAAATTTGGTTAATTTTTCTGGTTTGGTCTGATGGACAAAGAATGCTTCATACAAGGTACGATAATCGACATCCATGGCCCCTCCTTTGCCGGAAACTCGCATTCGATTCTTTTGCTTGATGGACATTTTCGATTCATCCTCGGCTGTGGCATCACGAACATCACAAATACCCGTCTTGATAATGAAGTCTGGTAAAGCAAAGGGAGGCTTCTCAACACCACGTTTGCCTTGTAGATATTTCCGTTTTCGTCCCCAATGTCGTGGCACCGGGACAGTGCCGGGAGTACCCTTTAAATAGACTAGAAATTCAGGATCTGGCGCGGTAATGTCATGGGCTTCGACTAGTTCCGGATGAGAGACACGTTGTTTTAATTGAGCGACAGATGGGCGGAGTAGGTCTTTGAGTTTGCGTTTGGATAAGTTGGAGTATTCATCGTTGTCGTCATCAATATCATTGACATCATCATTGCCATCTGTAGCGTTTGAATGGAGTTTCTTATCGCTATTGTTAGCATCGGCGCTGCTATTACTATTTGGATCCTCTTCGTCAGTGACATACACTACTGCTGCACGATTTTGGAATCGACGCAAGACCTCACGTAGATCTTGCTCATTGTTGTCATTATTGGCAGCAGCAGCAGCTGGATTTCCATCCTCCCCATGGCCAGCAGCACCATCATTCATGGATACACCATTTGCATCTTTAACATTGTCGTCGATAGCAGCATCTGATGGTGCATCGAAGGCGATTGGCTCAGCGACATACTCAATCTCTACATCAATGTTGGCACTACCACCCTCATCGTTTACGCCAGACTGCGCCGCCTCTTGCTCGAGGCGCTGCTGTTAGTGGCGGGAAGAGATTGGGCTCACTTACTTCTTACTTGCCGTCTGTCTGTACAGGGGTGTGTACGAGGTCCTACTTAGCAGTGGATTGTGTGTTGACCGCCGCGCAAAAAACAAGCACACCAACTTCTTGCCGCCGCCGTCATCTTGTAACTTTTTGCAGGCACCGATCATCGTCATCGTCGTCGTAGGCCTACTACTATTGTTCGAATTAATAATCCGTTTGCCGCTGGTGGAATAAATAAAGTCATTCAGCAACACCATGAAGGCAAGTAGTGTCATGCGCGGAGCTGGTTTTGGCGTTGGCTTTGGCTTTGGCTTTGGGCTCCTCTTGAATGCCTCGACGCCGCCAACGGCGACGGCGGCAGGTCCAACTAAGGCAATGATGCTATCAAATTGGCAATGGTGCTGCTGCTCTTGGCTCGTTCATGGTTGCCATATTTGAGAGCTTTGCGATTATAAGGATAGCCGTGCGTCTCAGTATTGAAAGGCAGCTGGAGAACTGGTGGAGAATTTCGTCGTGTCGCTGGCATGATGATGTTTGACCTTGACGTCGATTCACTTTCTTCGCAGTTCATCACAATAACCTACTACTCTTCACCTCTCTTTCTTCATCAAATCTCTCTATTTTATTACCACAATGGAATGCAACATATCAATCTATAGATCAATATTGCCTGCCCCAGCACCGGGCTTCAAAAAGTCATTGAAATCGATGACGAGAAGCGCCTGCACAACCTCTACGAACGTCGCATGGCCCAAGAAATTGATGGTGCCATCCTCGGCGAGGAATTCAATGGATACATCCTCCGCATTACCGGTGGTAACGATAAGCAGGGCTTCCCCATGCGTCAGGGCATCTTGACCAACACTCGTGTACGTCTATTGATGCACAAGGGACACAAGGGTTATCGGCAGCGTCGTGCCGGTGAGCGCAAGCGCAAGTCGATTCGAGGATGCATTGTCGGACATGATATTGCCGTGCTCAATCTTGCTATTGTCAAGGTTGGCGAGGGCACTATTGCCGGCCTCACCGATGACTCTGTCCCTCGTCGTCTTGGACCCAAACGTGCCTCGAAAATCCGTGCCCTCTTCAACTTGACCAAAGAAGACGATGTGCGCAAATACGTCATCTCGCGTACCTTCACCTCCAAAAAGGGCAAGGAGGTTCGTCGTGCACCCAAAATCCAACGTTTGGTCACCCCGCTTACATTGCAACGCAAACGTGCTCGAAAGGCGGCCAAGTTGGCCAGTGTGTTGCGAAACAAGGAGGATGCGGCGGCGTACAAGAAGTTGGTGGCGCAGCGTTTGGCCGAGCAGAAGGAGGCTCGTCGATCGTTGATTAGTAAGAGGAGGAGCACTCGTCGGAGTTTGAAGGTGGCGGAGGCTTAAACTTGGGTAGATTGAGAGTACACATCTACTACGATGGAGTCATAAGCAACCACGGCGACAATTAACATATAAAAGGGTGTAACTTTGATTTCGTGCTGCTTATTCATTTTGTAGGCCGATGATAGGATGCTGCATACATGCGGGCGTTATTCTGTTATTCATGCATTCAATGACTAGATGATGGATATGGAATTGATTGTTCTTCTGTGGCTGTGGGCGCGCAAGGCGATGATGTGTCATGCGAGGTCATGCATCGAGCCAATCATCACTTTCACTTGCCACTTCGCCATGCCAACAAAACAACAACCAAAGATCGCACTTGCACTCAACTTCAACAGCAACCAAATCGAAAGAGATGCAAGTTGAATGACACCCGGAGAAGAAGAGAGCTCGCGACCACTACATCCGCCCTCCCTAGCCACTGACGATACAGACAACATCGATGCGGACATCGACGACGGTGATGACGATGACAATCTGGTTGACGATGACGCCATCGACGATGACGATGATAGCGATTCAATCTCTGCCTTGTTTGGACATGTGAAAAATTTGACAATCAGTAGTGTGGGAGAGGACGAGGTCGATGTATCTTCTTCTACAAATTCTGTAGAATGCAATGTACTCAAAAAGGAATTGAAGATAAAACGACATCATCATGCTCGCAAATCGAAACAACATCCAAACACCATGGAGCATTTACGTCAACGAGTAACAAATTTCATGTCCATTTTTGAAGAACATGGTTGGTTTATACCTCTACCTGAATCAGTATCGTCATCATCGCATACTACTTCTATCGAAGGAAAACATGACAACAACAAAAAAGGTGGAAGAGGAAAAGTGTGGAGCAATCGAAATTATGGAGCGGATAAAAAGCGGCAACGGAAACAGAGTGAAAGGCAGATTCTGGAAGGACGAATTGCACAACTTGAGAGAATTCTAAGAGATGAATACGGAGTAGAAGACGTTCCATGAGGACATTCCCGAAAAGTGTTGGTTCAATTATCGCACACCAAATCCAACTGCATGCAATGCTACAGCTCTGAAATCCTAATACTAATTATTATTTATGAATAATTATACATGCAAATTCAGCTACGCTCTCTTGTTACAAGGACTTTTGTTTCTTGGCAGGCGGCGATTCTCCTCCTTCCTGAGTAGCAGATGCGGGTAGTACGGGCACAGGCGGAGAATGTTGTACCTTCATAATATTGTGCCAGTTTAACGCCTGGATGGCTGCATTTGCAGCTGCGGCGGCAGCGCTTGCGGCTGCTGCTTGATGCATTGCAAACTGTGCATAAATGCAAGAGGTTGTGAAAGACATTAGTGCCAGGTGACTGTGAGTGTGCAGATAGTAATGCAATGATACGATGAAAGCAGATTCTCAAACAACCTACTACACAACATACCTTCTTGAGCGATTCGACATACTCCTCACTGCCAACATCTTCTCCGGATGGCATTATTGGTGCGACAACCTCCGATGCAATGGATTTCGTTTCCAAAGTATCACATAGAGCTTGAGTTGCAGATAGCTGAGCCAGTATTTGATCCGTCCGGACGGGAGCAAGCACTGGAGCGATGGAGGGTTGATCAACTTTGGTAATGAATTCGATCGAGCTCGGCGCAACACTCCCTTGCTCCAAAGACAAAGTCGAAGAGAACGTGCCTGCTTTCATCTGCAGGATGCTCCTCTTCGCAAGGAGTAGTTTCTGTTCCAAGTCAAGATTATCCAACTTAATGCTCTCATTCGCCTTGGTGTAGAATGCCACCGACTTCTGCAGCTCCGCTATCATGACCTTCTTCCTTCGACGAGATTCGATGGCAGCTCGTCGGTTCTGTTCAAGCCTCCTCGTGCGTGCTGCGTTTGCATCTTTGGCTTGCGTCTTCTCATCCGACGTCGATGGTGCAGAATTCAGCGTAGGCATCGGCATCTTGGCCGCAGCAGCCGAATAAGATGCCAGCTCAATGTCCTGCGACGAGAGCACTTTGCTAGTACCGCTTCCGCCCGCCATCAGCGCTGCTGCCTCCACGAGACCTTTCATCTTTTTGCTACCAGAGGCGGCGGCTGCCGACGGCTTGGATGACTTCCCCATGGCGAGACGATTGATCGAATTGATGATGCTGATTGATGATGAATTGATGATGCCGCATGCCGCTGCTGATGCAATGGTGGCCGTCGGAACTTTTTGCTGACGCGGAAGGTGATGCAAAAAGAGCGATGATGACAGAGCCTATCTTGGGCTTTTGTGCGAACGAACTTGAACTTGAAGATGCTCATTTTGGCGATAATTAAAAGCGACTTTTCCTACAACAAGTATGTATAAGATATCTCCAGTTATCGCCAAAGTTTTCTGTCGTCGGCTGCACACGATCGCATCGGACAAAACAGAAATTCGTGACGTGGCTCTGGATGACGCGCCGCAGCACGACGTCAGCATTTCTTTCATCGAACTTGAAGGAAGCCGGCGTAGATGATACTCCTCCTACCGACCGGCGAACAGACGGTCAAGTTATTTTCTGCCACGTGTAAGTGTAGGAGTCGAGCCGCCAAAGATCGGATGATGAATGATGAACCGGATTTGCATCAGGAGGAATGCTAGCGAGGTAGTCAATGTCAATGGTATTCAATGCTTGCGATTGATGAAGATTATTCAGATAATGAGTGCATGGTTAACTTCCTCATGTATATGATGAACTACACTGCTATGATAATGGGTACTGTAGAACACAACGATAGTGATGTGTACGTTGCGAATCTGGCAGATCGCTTCGTTGTCCAGCCAGTCGAAATGCACACACGTGCATAGAATATGCATAACTAGTCGTCGATAAACCTCTCTCTCAATTGTTGGTATTGCATGCAAAGCAAATAACGAAATCTGCAACTCATCACCAACAGACAATACGCAAATGCTAGTCATTGATGTCGAACGAGGATGAAACAACGTAGCGCTCATGAAAAATAGAACTTGGATATGCATCACTGTCCAATGATCTCCTTTGGTTCATCGTCACCACTTCCCTCTAACACCATTTCCATCCGTCGTTTCCAACGACCAACATTCTCCTCATCCACTCTTCGCAATAATCTAGCTTGTGCCTCCATTCCCAATCGCATTGATTCTTTATTGCATATTCGCCTACGGTAGACAGCATCCCATACATCATCATTTTGATCCAATTCTAATGTCACCCCCGGCCCAGTAACGAAACTGCAACAGGTTAAAATGTATCCCAATTGTGTGAGTTCAGTGTCGACGGTCGGTGATAGTCCGTTGTTGACGTTGGCATGTATACTAATTTGTTCAGAAGTCGTAGAACCAAGTCGAGCTGAACATGTGAGACAATTCCCTCGTCGACATTCATTTGGTATGTACGAAAGGGAGAGGGAAGATGTTTTTCCTTCCACCTCACTGCATTCTCCAAGTTCTACCCCGGAAGAATGCTGAGCAATGGTGTATATTTTATTTGACGATGATGTTGATTGTCGTTCAAGGGCGTGTAGGATAGGCTCACCCTTTCGCACAAATATTGTGGAAGTATGTCCCTGATGGATAATTTGAACGGGGTACCCAGTATCCAATTCCGATTCATCATTCTTGTTCGATTGCGAGTTCCGTGATGAACTCTTATTTGCATTTCTTGGTCGATTATGCTGCTTGAATAATGATGGCCCCAACATCCGTTTTCCCCTATTAGGAACTGAACAACAAAATGTGCAATGCTTAAACCATGGCACATGACTCGGAGCAGCTGACACAAACTTTGCATAAAATAGTAATAAAGCCATCAATCCGACCCTTCGGACAAGCAGTGCTCTTGTCGCGGTCATTATCGTGATGCGTGATGACGATGACGGTTTTATGGACCGTATCGGTAGCGGGTGGTCGATGGTCGGGGTCGGCGGGCGGTGTAGACGACGACGACGACGAAGATGATCGATGATCGGCATCGATTCTTCGATGGAAATAATGCGTCTCTCGCGTCGAGGGAGGGCGAACGTCGAACAGCAATGCATTCCACGTGGCAGCGTTTTGGCGGGATGATGGAAGTGAGGACAGACGGCTTGGACTGATTCCAGACTACTCCTACTTA
>JALLBK010000846.1:0-10380 GCA_036940085.1 Discostella pseudostelligera
AGCTTCAGTTCGTGCCCCATGCCACCGTCGAGGATTGTTATTCTTCGAGCATTGCTCATGATTGTAGATCGTTATTCTAATCGACATCGACGGTCGACGGCGACGGTCGACGTCGAGCGTCGCGTGTGTGTGGAAGCCAGTTGTGCATCTCAATATCAACACCACACACAAAATCACAAACAAATAATCTCATCGACCATGAGAGCCGCTGGCGCCCCTACAAAGCGGAGGCGCACAGACGAGATCGTCCGTCCGTCACCCATATCATCAATAGACTTTCTCGCAATTTGGGAGAAAAAGAAAGTTCCCTTCGCGATTCTTTTCCTTTTCGGCGATGCACATGACGTGCGCCAAATTTCATGTGCCAAAATCAACTACTCTCCCTCCACCAAAATTCCACTCAATCAACTCTCGATTCTCGATGATGAAGATGATGATTTTGTCGCGACCATGAAAGTCACTCTGCTAGATTGCGGCGAGTGCAGATAGATACAAATAATCAACTAATGAGCTAGAGTGGTCGCTGGGAAAGACGGACGAGCGAGGTTAATCATTCATCATGACGTCTAGATTGTCGGACCGAGAGCGAGCAATACGGGCCAAGATGGTGGCCCGTTACCAAAGTAAGAAGCAGCTCGAAGGTGGAATCGGCAATGATAAATGTGATGCCAAAAGTCGCACTGATGGTGGTAATGATGAAGAAGTCGCGAATGCTGAGAATAGAAACACTGCCAATGNTCGACATTAGCCTCAAAGAAAACTGTGCCGTCGATCTCTACCACACTTGCCAATGAATCAATCTGCGCATCCGCTACCGAAGCTGAAACCGCTCCCGTAAAGACAAAGGAACGAACATCGCTCTCCGACGCCAAGAGAAAGTTGGCAGCGTCGAGAATCGCCATCGCTGCAACACCTAATACTCCTCGTGGGCAGCAACAGCCCAGTACACCAAAGGGGACCAGCACTACGACCGTCATTTTGTCACCCCGCACCAGCAATTTCTACACTAGTGGTACGAGGTCATTCTCTACCTCTCCTCGTCCACAACCGATGAAGCAACAGCAACCACAGTCTCAGCCACAGTCGAATGCAATGTCTCTGAAGGCACAAAGGGAACGCTTCTTGCGTATCAAACAATATCAGTCTCCTGGAATGTCCGACAACAAATTAGTTCCTTCGTCACCATCGTCGTTAATGTCTGCATCTGTTGCTCAGAGTAAAAAGGAAGAGCAGGTACAGCAGTTGCCATCGATTCAACCTATGCAGACAGTGGAACATACATACAAATTACAACACTTCCTCGCGGCAAAAGAACGAGTGACACCTACAACATCGTTTACTCAAATTTTATCCACGGCATCAACAGTAACTGACACGACGGCAAAACAACAGATGCGGATGCAGATAATTCATCAGCATGATGACAATACCCACATCGACGACGATGGAGGAAACCCAGAAGGAGTAGCAACATCCAAAGTATTGTCAGAGGTGAACTGTGAAGAAAAACCCCAAGTTCAAAAGTGGATGCAACCACAGCCGAGTCCGAAGCAGGAAGTATCTCCTAACCGCGCTGGCGGACCGTCTCGCATGAATGCCACGTATGTGAGTAGTCAATCCTCTGACAGTCAAAGCAACAGCCATGACTTTCATTTCGATGGCGAAAGCAGTGACGACTATGAAGATGAAGACGACCTTCTTGGTGAAATTGACGCTACGGTCAGTGATCCTTCCCTGCAGCTCGATCAATCCACAGCGAGCACCGTTGGATGTCAAGATTCGGGTGATGATAATATTATTGATGATGATGATGATGGTGATGGTGACAACGATGACTTCGTGTTGACAATTAACTCCGTTGTCGGGGAGATGAAGGTGTCTTCGGTGTTGGAGAGGAAGTCCAGTGATGTCGAGAGTGAAGAATGTCACATTGGTAATGTAGCATTTGAAAGCGAATGTTTCAATGATGAAAGGGATGGTATTGCTCCTGTTGCTTCTTCTACCAACGTTCTTCCTCCCACTGACTTTGATGATTCGGATGATGATGCATTTGCATTCAAGATGTTCGACAACAATGAGTCCATTGTGAAAGCACATCCATTTGTAGACGTCGAAGACAGTAGAGTGTTACAGGGGGGCGACGACAAGAATCCAAAAGATTCTGAGGATGCTGATCGGGACGTCGGAAACGATAACGATAACGATGTCTTTGAGAATGCTTGGCCCGAGGACAGTTTCTCTCCAACCGCTTGGGGGGCGCCGCAGCCGGAGTCATCGTTTGGTGAATCGTCCGATCAGTGGAATGCGCACTTTAGTCAATCTAGATCGTCCGAGGCTTCTGGCCGAGATGGGTGGAAGGGCAGTGAGTTAAAAGTTGTCAGTGCGTCTGCTTGCAATGGCACACCTGCACATCAGCAAACGGAGGATGAGGTAATTGAAGAGAATGTACCAACCGAGGCAAACACCGACAATTCGCCTCCCGATGAAAGTGACAAGGACGTTGTCGAGAGCGAAGTATACATGGAGTGGAATGCATCCGACAGCGCCGCTGAACATCATGGCGACATGCAACACACACAGGAAGCTGCCGTTATTGGCAATCATGCTGATCAGAGGATGCCAAGTGATTTCCAGAAAATAGATCAATATGAACAGAGCGACCACATCATGGTGGATTGGAAGTCTACTACAAGTAGCGCGTCATACGTAGGATTTGGAGGTGTGCTGAGTTCCGGAAAGCTTAGCTGCACTGAGTCGAGGGATGATGATGACGAAGAGAATGTTGATCAAGTTTTCCTTTCGGACGATGACGATAGCGATGGTGATATGATCAGGAGGGCAGGTAGCGAGGAAACAGTTGGGACTGCAACTGAGTTTGACCCGCGTTCTATGTTTGGAGAGGAGTTGGACGATGAGGACGACTTTGATGCAGCGCCGAATGATACGTTTACCGTGGTAAATGAAACGACGCATACTGCAGCCTCCAAATTAGTATCGAACACGACTATCACTCCGACGGCTGACTCGCCCACTGGAACGGAATCTCTCGGGTCATGGTGGCAGAGCCGACATGCCTTGACCCAGAACAGCGATATCAATTCTGCTGTGCAGGAGGCTCTTATGAAGCGTGTAGATTTTGATAGATCTCAATCTGATGACAATCACAAAGAATCGCTCCGAGAAGCATTTGCGTTGCAAGCTGTCGATGAGACAACGCGAATAGATGATGAAGATAGCATTTTCAGTGGCCTTGAAGACCCGATGGCAATCAAGGCTCACGGTGTCCCGACTGCACTGCTGCCCCTCAATGCGGCCAACAACGTGACCACTGCTTTTGCCAGAAGTACCCAAATCGACGAGGATGTGTTCTCGGGAGTTTCTGTAACGAGCCGACAGGAGCTCAGCACAAGCCAGTTCCCTCGACTAAAGGAGGCAAACGCGATGAAATCCTTATTAGATGGTACGTCAACAACTGCCGATAGCCCCTCATTCCAGCATCCGCCTCTGCATCAATGCGTCAGTGCGGAACAGCATGCGGACGGAGGCAACGACGCACATGGTATGACAGTAACAGATGGAATTTCGAAACCATCGAATGATCCATTCTCGTCTAACGAGGGATACGGCGTGATTAATTTCCAAAAGATCTATCATTCTCCGACCAATGCCTCGGTGACATCCGACATCACATCGTCTGTTATTTTTGGTAGTGGCGACTTTAGGAAACCGTCATTCATGAAACCACTTGATATACTTGAGACGACGATTGAAACCTTTGACCAAGAACTACTGGCAGATAGGTCGGTTCATGATCAGCCAACCGCAACGCTTGAAAAAATTGAATTCGCTGAAAATCCACATGAAGTCTTCTTCGTTGAAATAACGAATCCCATCAGAGGCAAGGACCAAATGACTCCACTGCCTGGGAACGACTTTTCAAAACTGACTAGCAGAGGAAGTTTATTTGTCGACTCGTCCCCAAGTGCTAGCACAACCCGTCCAAATGGCGCACTCTCCCATCTCAAGGCTCAACTTCTTTCAAAGGCGGTTGGGCAACGAGACGACGAGATCACGGCTACTGCTGACGGACCCCAGAATAAGTGTCCAGATGGGAAGACAATGTCTGAAGCTGTGAACAAGGCGAAGTTGGCCTTTCTATCTCGGTTATCATGTGGCGCGTTTGCTGCGTCGTCTTATGCATTTTGTGCATCAGGTAACTGTAAGAAATGAACCTCACTGTGTTCAATATCACTTCAGCCACCACCATTTCTCACAGTCGTTGCCTCTCTGCTGCTTTTCTTATCCAGATTCAGAAAGAATTACCTCACCAAAGGAACAAGAAGTAGAGCGGAATATCGACTTCAAGATGTTGGATCAACTAGACGCACAACTTGTAGTACGAAGTAACAGTGAATCTTGCGGTAGCGGATCGGTATGCTCGAAAGACAGGAAACTAATCCAAGTTGAATCTGAAGTGCAAAGTAGTGAATCAACAGGTACTGGAACGGCCTTATCAAAAGATGCTGATGATCAATTCAATTCTAAGTCGTACAGCAATTCTGTCGATGAATCTGAGACAACCGACAAAGGAAGCAATGATGGAAGCTCGGACTCATCTGATGATAATTGCATTCAAGCTGTTAGCCAAGTCTCTTCAGATGATGGTGCAAGTCTGCCTTCCAGGTATACCGAAAGCAGAGACGACACCGACAGCAGAACTGAGACTGGCCAAAACTCTGTGAACTCTGTGGCAAGATCCAATGCATACCATAACTTGCTCCTCTATGCTTATACAGCACTTTCCGTTCCGCCACCTTCCGAAGTCGTTGAAAAGGGTGGAGACTTCGAGAATGACCACATCATGTATCCTCCTGTGTTATCAACGCCTGGTACATTAGGACGATTTGAGGAGATGAGTAAAATCCTGGAACGATTAAGTAATGAAGGGATAGAGGTCCTGAAACTTAACCGAGAGAAAAATTGGCAACCACGCTTCCTGACGATTACCAAGGAAGTCATGTGGTTTCGAAAGACTAATGACGTACGATTTCGAGGTATTGACTCGTGTCCAAGGGGATTGTTATGGGTAAAGAGGTTTGACCAAGACAAAGAGCACAGCATCTCTTCCATCAATAAGAATGGACAAGGTGGAGTTCTATTTTCGGCTATTCAGTATATTTCGCTGATGAAAGATAAACATTCTTTGAGCAGGAAGCAAAAGAAGGGAAAATTTAAGGACAGTGTCACCTTGGTTTTGCATGCATGCTCAAATGAATCAAAGCGGGAAATTATGTTCCGTTGCATGAATAAAGACGATGCATTTGCATTGTCTTCAGCATTCCAAGCTATTCTTGATCGTCTAGACAATGATAATCTTAACCAAAAGAGCAGGATTGGGCAGCTGAAAGTTGATGTTAAGACAATGGAATCGATGGGGCGGCATCCAAATCCCAGAACTCCGCTGGCTTTATCGAAAGCATTTTCTCCTAAGATCAATGTGGATAGATGGGAGTTATAATTCAAGTATTATGAGATAATGGTGATATAGATGCTGTCGTGTTGGATTCGTCCATGTCTAATTTTTATTTAAATCATAAGAGTGATTTGTGAATTAAAATTAGTTCATTCACACTGATCTGAACGAAACGCTGATCGGGCTGAGGCTGACGGCGCAACCTGAGAAGAGTGAGAAGATGATGCAATCATGTTGCATGAGAAGAATCTAATTAGTGGTATGCAATGCAACATGATGATGAGAGATGCTTCTATGGCAAACACAATAAAAAGCAAGAAGAACAAGAGAAAGGGTGGTAGCAGCAGTCAGAGTTCTAGTAGTTCTAGACAAGTGCAAGAGTACAATAATATGTAGTCTAGTAAGATTTGAGATGGAAGAGCTATTTGTGACGAAATGTAGGAGTATTAGCCATGCTTGAAGAAGCTGACAAGGAGTTATGAGAAGTGCAAGTTGAGCTATGACTAGTAGTACTAATGAGGAGAGTTGATTCTGATGCAAGCTGAATAGAAGTAAGGATGCAGGTGTAACATGAGGAGGAGAAGGTTGCCAGCTGATGTGAAATGCGAATGAGGGGTGCTGAGCAAGAAGAAGGCACTAATATTCTAGATGGTGATAGTACCATAGGAGATGGAGTGATAAAGAACATGCAGCAAGGTGCTGAGGTACTAGTACCCATGTGATGCAATATGCAAAATCCAGAAGGAGAGTGCATTTGGTGCAGTAACAAGCTGAGGAAAGAGGAATAGAACAATTCATTGAGTGGAGATGAGTGCAGTTGCAAGCAGATGAAGCTGCTGAGTGAGCTGTGGTGCTGAGAATAATGCAAGCCGAGGAGGAGGCTGAACACAACAAGAAGCCAAATAGGAGGAGGGTTGATGTGTTGATCATGAAGGATGAGGAGCTTCTACTGATCCACCTACTGGATAGTTTACTAACTCCCTAATTTTGTTAGAAGGAAGATGATTGGTTTGCATAGTGATGGTGAGTGAGATTGAAGATAAGGAAGGAGTGCTGGTGTTGCAGCAAGAATTGAAAGCAATGAGGGGGTGAGATGGCAAAGGAGGAGGAGGAGGAGGAGGAGGAGGAGGATGAGGAGGAGGAGGAGGAGGAGGAGGAGGAGGAGGAGGAGGAGGAGGAGGAATGAGGAGAAACAACAAGCAGGAGTGATGATTGATGATGCACCAGGACAAACTTGGTGGGGTCAAGGTTGGTGGTGTCAAGGTTGATGTCGGTGTTGGTGTCGTCTGCTGTGTCTGCTGTGTCTGTTGGTGTTCTTGGTGTTGGTGTTGGTGTTCTTGGTCGTGTTCTTGGTGTTGGTGTTCTTGGTGGTGTTCTTGGTGTCCTTCTTGGTGTTGGTGTTGTTGGTGTTCTCGGTGTTCTTGGTGTTGTTGTTGGTGTTCTTGGTGTTGGTGTCGGTGTTAGTTTTCTTGGTGGTGTTGGTGTTACAAGAAGAAGTGCTGAGCAAGCTGTGGTGCATGGTGTGAGATGGTGTGGTGCTGAGAATAACAATGCCACTAGTACTATCTGAGGAAGGATGGGCTGGCTGAACACAACAAGAAGAATCCAAGTGAGAAAAGTTACAAGCTTCTGAGTGATCCACCTACTAGCTCACTAATTTTGAGTAGAAGAAGGAAACGATGATCTGTTTGCAGGTGATGGTGAGTGAGATGGAGATGGAAGGTGAAGGAAGAAGGAGTGCTGGTGGTTCAAAAGAATTGAATGGGGGGCAGAGTTAAGAGGCCAAGTAGCAGATGAGGCCAGGAGGAAGAATGAGGAGCATGGAGTGAAGATGAGGACCACAAGTTGTGATGCAATGCAACTGTGGACACCAAGACCCACCAGGATCAGCTGACCAATCAGTACTAGTACATCATGCCCATGATCACCATGCTGTTTCAATTTGGGTTTGGGTTCATGTTCAGATTTGGCTTCAGCTTTGGGTTATAGGTACATTGTTGGGTTTAGGTTTGAGGTTTGGGTTTGGGTTCATTGTTATAACAACTATTTAAGACATATGAAACTAGAATTACAGACATTATGGTTGAATACTGCTGAAAGAAAAATTTGATAAAGAGACATAAGAACCAGTCCGTTTGAAGGGACATACAAGATCATAACTAAAACTTATGTATGTAGATACTACGATTAAGTAGATGACACAACTATGGATGTCCCATATGAACCATGGGAGAACCTCTGATGGGAATGGGAATGGGAATGGGAATGGGAATGGGAATGGATTTGGGTTGGGGTTAGGTTTTGCACTGAAGAACTGACCATTCAGTCAAATTTTGCAGGAGAATACTTGGACAAACAAGGTTGAATTTGTGTTAACTTTTGAGTGTTGTGCAAGAAGAACGAGCAGTGGAATCATGTTGCAACTAGTAGTACTAAGTGTGAGGTGTGAGGAGAAAACAATAATAAATAACAAGAGGAATGCACCGGAGCAGTGCTGAGTGCTGTTGCAAGAAGGAGTGGTGCTGAGCAAGCTCTGGTGCTGAGAATAATGCAAGCTGGTGAGGAGGAGAAGGAGGTGCACAAGAGCAAGAAGCCATGCACCATAGACTAGGAGGAGGGTTGATGCTGATCATGAAGGATCACCATGGAATTGGGTGGTCAACACAATATTGATTCTCAGTGGAATTGGGTGGTCAATACTCATCATTCTCAGTGTAATTATTGGGTAGTAGTCAAAAACCACTCTCATCCTCAGAGTGTTATGATTGGATGGTCAACAGCATCATTCTCAGTTGAATTCTTTGGTGGTCAATACCCATTCACCACAGTGGAATGGGGTTGTTTTCATCCACTCTTAGTGTAAAGTGCTGTAGCAGTGTGACCAACAGCCATTCCCACCAGTCTAGTAATTGGTAGATAAAGAGATCTGAGATGCTGTGATGCAATGCAAGCAGTAGAAGTAGAAGTATGCATGATGATGCAGCAATAAATCATTGAAGCTGATGACTTATTAGTAGTACCATACTAGTACTACTTACTATTACTACTGCTTGCTGAGCATGTGCTGGCCATCAAGAATTATAGGTATCATGATAAGGTGATGCTGATGCTGCACAAGTTGACAAAACACAAAAGTGCATTTCTAACAGCAGTAGTAGTTGTGAAATGAAGTTGCTGGTGGGGGGGATGAAGTAGAAATGCAGCAGATGCAAATAAATGAGGAGGAGTTTGGTGTGATGGTGGGTCAGCAGCAGTATCTGATGATGATGAGATCATGATGATGATGATGTGTGGTACAACAACATGAAGTTACCAATCATGACAAGGAGTGATGCATGCTGATTTGGTGATGATTAACGATGGATGAGAATGCCAACAAGTGCAAGATGTGGGCAGTGAGGACACTGCTGATGATTGTTGCTTATGCAAAAAAGTAGGAGGTTGGGGTGATGATTATCAAGAGTAGGAGGAGGAGAAGAAGAAGGCCTTAGGCATTCGGCAAGGAATTGAGGTGTGGATGCCAGGCGCCAGGTGCCAGGAGATGCCCCAGCTTACTAATACTACACAATGTATAACCACTCAGCAGAGGAAGGAATGAGAACAAGTGGAGTGACAAGGCAAATGCAGACAAAGCTGAAGTTGCTCATCAGGATGATGAGTCACCATGCAGAGGAATGCAACAATAATGATGAGATTTGATGGTGAGTGATGATACTAAAAAAGATGATGAACAAGCCCTGCTGTTTCGAGTGTCTGAGGAAGAAGCTTAGTAGGAAGAGGAGGGAAGGCAAGATGTGAGATGGTTTTGTGCTGATGAAGCACCAAGAAGAACAAGCTGAGGATGAAGTTGCTCAATGATAATGCTGCAACAAGTTGAAGCTGATGATGAAAAATAAGGAATGTGGTCAAGTGATGTCCTACTCCTACTACTAATAACACCCCTAACATATGATGTAAAGGCAAATGCACATCATTGTTGTGTGCCTTGTGCATTCTCATAAAAGCCCTCTTTTGCATGTCTTTGTTCCTCCAAAAATTGCAGAGGTGGCCCACTGTTTGGTGGTGCCATCATCCCAACTACTGTCCCGGCTTACTACTTCCAACATACAAAAGACAAAAGGCCCTCTTTTGCACATAACCTTACCTTCTTCTTACTCATTACTCCACACTCCAAACATCAACACCAGCAGCATCACACACAATGTCCATTTTTGAGTAGTACTAGTACTATATCAGCAAATCCAAACATTGATGTACTACTAGTAGGCCCTTCTTGAGCTTGTGCACATCCTTCCACCCTACTCCTCCTAGTAATCCGACATGCAAATGCAAAGGTCAAAGGTCCACTTTTATATCAGTCCAACAGCTCACCCCCAACATAATCAAGAAAGGCCCACTTCTTATTCTTGTTGTATCTTGCTGTTTGGTGTGTGTGTGTGTTCCATGTCCCAAGAAGAACTCCAACTCCCAACACAGTTAGATGTTAGATAAGACACAAAGGCCCACTCCTGTTAAGAATGTTGTGGGCTGCTGTTGTTCTTGTTGTGTTTGCATGTCCCATGTCCCATGTCCCATGTCCCAGCTCCAAGTCCAAGGAACTCTCAAATCACTGCATCACCACCACCACCACCACCATGCAAAGGCCCTCGTCTATTGTGAGTCCCAGCAAGAAGACAGGAAGAAATCCCACTCCCAACTCCTCCCAAGAATATGTGCAATGGCCAATGGCCCACACAAAGAAGGAAGACCCTCTTCTGGAGTAGTACTAACCCACAGCAACTTCCAAACATAATAATATTATACAAAGGACCACCACAAGCACACTCCATGTCTGTTCTGTGTGTCCCACACAAGAAAGGCACTGTATGTCATGGCCTGCTGTCCTCACACAAGCTAATTGGAACTGA
>JALLBK010000848.1:0-13110 GCA_036940085.1 Discostella pseudostelligera
TCGTCGTCGTCGTCGTCGTCGTCGTCGTCGTCTCGCACCAACACCCCCGGCGTCAACATAAATGATGGTCAATCCAACTTTCATGAGGGGGTGCGATTATTCCAGCTAGGTCAATATAGCGAAGCATCGACTCACCTCTGGCGTGCAATCCTGCTGCACGACACTCAGAAGAATGATTACCGCGTAGACGATGCCTTCACACCCTTTCTGCAATGCTACCATCGTCAGGGAAGAGTTGCCGATGGATTAATATTCGTGGCGGTGGAAAGCTACCTCCGTGGACAGGATGCCATGGGTGATTTGTACCTGAAACAGGCGCTACAGATGGATGCTGAACACGTGAGTGCGTTGGAATTACAGCAAATTGTAGCCGTGGACAAGGACGGCACATTGGCAAATAATGGTGGGCTGAAATTGCAACAGTTGAAAGAACTGAAGGGTGCAGTAGATTTGTCCAAGACGCTGGGTAGACAGAAGAATGAGAAAATGGGTGTTGGTGGTGCAGACGACTTTTGGAGTCAATTCACTAATGAGGGAAGAATACACACGGCAAAACCAACTCCATCGTCAAAGTCGGCAGTCGAAGAAATGAGCATAGATACCAACGACAACATGAACAACAAATCTCCTGAAGAAATATACAATCTTGCCACTTTACAATTCAACATCAAAAATTTACCCCGTGCCTCCGAACTATTCGAATTATCTTGTCAAAAATCTGGCAAGACCCTATCAGTGGCATGCACTAATGCCATCTACCTTCGGACCAATTTATGTGATTGGGGTCCAGGAGGTTTGGGTTTCGAGAGAGACATGGATTTTATTAAAAAAGTTACCATGGATGAGGTGCAAATGTATCGTTCGGTGATAGATGGGGAGCATGTCAGTGAGGACATGAAACGGTCGTTTGGTTTGGGCTACAGCAGCATCAACAACACAACCAGCAAAGAGAAGGAAGTTGCAGTCATACACTGGCAACGGACTACCAGCGTCCATCCACACATGATGCTTGGATATCCTTTGGAGAATGAATACACTCTATTAAAACGATACGTTGCGGAAAGCATGGCGGGCCTCGATGAGCTGCGGGCACGTGTCGACGAAGGCGATGGTGGGTCGATTAAGGATCGCCCAAAGGAACTACCGTACAGTATTGATGAGATGCGTGAGAAGTTTTTGAGGAAGCATCGGGAGCATCTATTCAAAGAGAGAGACCCTCCACCCGTTACACCAACGATCAAAGTTGGGTTCGTTGGATGTGGTTTCAATTCCAAGGCTGTGCTCTATCTTTCCCATGACATGTTCCGATTCTTCGACCCATCCGTGGTGGAGATACATATTTTCTCCACTGGATCGCCAGATCATCCACGCTTCATTCAGGAGACGATGCGCGGAGTCGATTGGCGCCAGCGTGTTATCGACAATGTTGATCACTTCCATGATGTGAGGAGGTATCAAAATGATCACATCGAGCTGGCGCGGTACATTCACAAGAGGGAAATCGAAATATTGATCGAGTGGGACGGATATGCTCGACAAGGGGAGCGAGCAGCGGGCTTGATGGCTTTGCGACCAGCGCCGATTCAGATCCTGCATCAAGAGTTTTTGATGACATCGGGAGCACAGTACATCGACTACATTGTTACTGATCAGGTTGTCAGTCCGTTGAGGCTCCAGAATCTCTACACTGAGAAATTTCTGTATCTACCAAATCACTTCTTCAGCAAGGGCCATGCGGTACAGGAGGAAGTCCGTCCACCAGCTTTGGAGTATCCACAGAAAGAGAAGGGTTCGGAGTTCCAACTTGGAGTTGGACCTCCTCAGGAGAATGCTTGCCTATCTTCCAACCCGCTAGGCATTACGGAGAATTTGCAGGGGCAAAATGTGTCGTTCGTCTATTGTAACTTCAACAAGTTTCTGAAGAATAATCCAGAAACAATGCAGAGCTGGATCCGGATACTGCAGGATGTTCCCAATTCGATCTTATGCCTGTTGGAAAATCCGAAAGAGGCCGTTGCTAATCTACGGATATTTGTCGCCGAGGTAACTTCCGTCGGTGATAACAACAATGGCATTTCGGATGTCAACATCAATGATCGCATTCACTTCCTACCATGGGAAAAGAATCCGTTTGATCATCAACAGCGTTCCTATTCTCTATGCAATGTGATGCTTGATTCGCATCCATACAATGGCCATACGACAGCTCAAGATGCATTATACGCTGGAGTACCTATTGTCACACGATCAGACGGTGAGGATATGGCATCCAGAGTAACAACATCTGCAAACATTGTGTTGGGTCTTGATGAATTGAATGCCTACAACGGCGTCGAGGAGTATGAAAGTATCGCTATTCGGTTGGGCACCGACGAGAAGTGGTTTAAGTCTATTAGAACAAACCTGATATCGAGCTGCTTAGAAAAGAATCCCATGCACCCCTTTTGGGATGTCCCTCGGTGAGTGAAGATATTTGATTAATGCCCTTTTTCATGCGCTCCACGTTCTAAGTTTACTTGTAACGCGACAAACCTGTGCAGTTATGTCCAGAATTTCCAACGTGGACTTTCACTTGCTTGGAAGCATTTCCTTGACGGCGACGAAATCGACCACATTGTTGTTCAGGAAGTGGACGACGGAGGAAATGTGATGATCGGCACCACTGAAACAGAGCTGACAGCAAGAGATAAAAAGAGAAGAGATACAAAACCGATTAACTTCTAAAGCAATTTGTGCTAAAAGCATTTGTCAAGGTTCGTCGTATTATTGTGGCTACTCATCCTGAGCAACCTAATCCTTTGCATCTATATGATCAGCATGATCATCAGCATAATTGTCCAAACATATGATGATGCTCATCCCCAGCATCAGGGCACCATCACTGTCACAATCACTGCTCCTCATTGCCTTTATGTTGCTCCTCCTCCACATCCTGCTGCACCATTAGCATCTTCTCCAGTATCACCATGTCACATTATCATCTTAGAGGTGATGGTCCCTGCACAGCAATATGCTCCACTATGCTCCTCCTAAACCTTTGTTGCCATCCTGAGCATCCTGATTGCTCCTCACTCATCATGCTTCTTGCTTCTGCTTTCTGCTCCCTCCTTGTCCCTCATACTCAGCATCACTCATCTTCATCACAATCACCCACAATCCTCATTGTTAGCATTTAGCGTCATCACTGCTCAACAACAAGCATCGCTTTTCTTCCACGAGCATGCTACTCCTCCTCCTGCTCCTCCTCCTCAGCAATTGATAGTAGTACCACCATCTTCCTCGCATCACTCCTCCTGCTCCTGCTCCTGCTCCTGCCTCCTGCTCCTCCATGTCATCAGCAGTGGCATCACCATCACATCCACTTCAGCATCACTCCCATCAGCAGCATGACTGTTCCTCATCCTCATCCTGCTCCTCTGCATCATTTTCACAATCTCCTCGGCATCATCAGCAGCAGCAGCATCATCAGCACCTTGATCCTTGCTTGGCATTACTACTCTCGCTCCTCCTCTGCCATCTGCTTCCTGCTCACCATTCTTGCCTTGCTGGTTGCTGCTCCAGTTCTGACCTTCCTCCTTATCAGCATTATCATCATGATCACCACCATCATGGCACATCATCCTCAGCACCATCCAGTCCTTCCAAACTTATCACTGCAGCCAACCAATCACCATGATCACTCTTGCACATCATCAGCATCACTGTCTCCATGTGCTCCTGGCTCCTGCTGCTCCTCCTCATCTTCACAACCACCTGATGGTGCTCATGTTCCTGCTCCAGTTCTGACCTTATTCCTCCTTATTAGCAAGAGCAGCAGCAGGAGCCTCACCACTTTACAATCATCCCTCTCAAGACAAAATCCGTTATCTATCGCCAATTCACTTTTTTTGTCAGGAACTGATTACTACAAGCAACTTTGTAAACTTTGGTAAGAAACCAATTGTTTCTCAGATCTACAATTTTTATTTAGCATTAGCATCACTGCACACTCATAACTCACCTAATTTGTTGCTGTTCCTCATGCTCCTGCCACCCCTGCTCCTCATCATCATCTTTACCATCCTCAGCATCAACATCACCACCATTACCATCCTTGCCATTAACGCTCCTCATGCCTGCTGCTCCTGACCTCCCCACCTCAGCATTCTCATGACAAGAAGCACAAACACCATCACCGTCCAGACTTGGTACCAACTCAGTCCTCCTTCCTAAGCATCACTGTTCCCCTGAATGCTCCTGCTGATCCTCTTATCTTCATGATGAATGATGATTGCTCTCCTCCTGCTGCTGCTGCTGCTGCTGTTCTCCTCAGCATCACCACCACCATGATCACACCACTAATATTGGTACTACTAGTCGCTCTCCGTGTCACAGGAGTTGTCTTCCTTACATTGGGCATCTCACTGGTGCACATCACTATCCATCACTGTTCCTCATCCCCCTCAGTTGCTGTTGCTCCTTGTTGTCATCATCTTCACCATCATCAGCATTATCAGTATTACTGCTCCTTGTCATGGTTGCTGCTCCTTCTTCCCTTGCTCCTTGTTTTTATCCTCGTCATCATCCTCTTCTTTAGCCTCAGCATTCTCACCATAAGAATCACCACCATCATCTCAAGAATAGTAATCAATAATGACAATCACCATCACCATCCTTCTTGGTGCCATCATCACAAAAGTTGTATCACTCCTGCACAATACCATCACTCTTGTTGCGCATCATCAGTTCCTCATGATCCTGTGTGGTGCTCTCCTCCTCATCTTCATGACCATCACCATGTCATTGCTCCTGCTCATCCTACTACTGCTGCTCCTCCTCCTTCCTCCTCCTCCTCATCATCATGATTGTATCATCTCATGGGGATTTACCCAGCAGCCACCTCAGCATCCATATTCAATCAGCATGATTGTGTAATAGGATATTCAATCAGCATGATTGTGTAATAAGAATACTCCTCGTCCTTCTTCTTTTTCTTTCCTTTGTCTCATCTACCTGCCGCCCCCTAACATCATCATCAGCATCAGCATCAGCATGATGATGAATGATGATCCTCCTCCTCTGCTGCTCCTCAATATGGTGCTCATCCTATTGCTTCTGTTGATCCCTCTGTTCATCTGTTGATACTACTAATTACTACTAAGAAGCCCACCTGCTGTTCTTGACCCTCATCCTGACACTGCTGTTCCTACCCCTGCTCCTCAGTAAGAAGCCCACTTACTGTTGCCCCTCATCCTGAGTACTCTACTAGTCCTAATAGGACACATCCTACACATCGAAACCATCCTAACCTTAATCTCAGCACCATTCACATTCAGCATTGTTTGGCATCAATGATCTTGTCCTCATGCTGCTTAGTATGCTCCACCAGGCACCAAAATGTAGTAGCTACTGCTACTAACTGTTCTGCTGCAGCACATTATGATCCTGCTTGCTGTTGTTGTCATCCTCCTTGTCCTTATCCTTCTTGTTGGACCTCTCTGCTGCACCACATTTTGTGGGCTCCTCCTCAGCATCCAAGAAGCAGCAGCAGGAAGAGGATGTGGATGGTCAATGGTGGGGCAAGTCCAAGGGCAAGGTGTTGGGGAACCGCACCAGCGGTCGCCCTTTTAAGCACACCTATTCGTTAGAAACTGGACTCGTTCCAATTAATTCTTTAGATGATTATCTTATCGAAGTGAGCTTGGGAGTTCCATGCTGACTGTGTATCCAGACACTCGTCTGTCCATATACACACCCATTATCATATGTACATCTCCCGGCACACTTAATATTTACATTGCCGAAGCTTTTGCTCCAACACACTCCTGTGACGCGACATCATGCGTCATATTCTTGCGGCCGGCCTCACTCACCGGATTGCGAGTCAATACTTTGCACATTTCTTTCTTTGGGAGCGCACCCATGATGAGATCTCTAAATCTTTTAAAAGTTGATCCCTGCAACGGCTTCGTCATGAAATCTGCAACCATTTTAGCCATTGGACACCATTCAACGTGCACTTCTCCTTTCGAAATCCTATCCGTGATGAAGAAGTAACGTATGTTGATGTGTTTTGTTCGCTTGCTGCTCAATGCCTTGCCATTTCTTTCCAGTAGCATGGTGCTTTTGTTGTCCTGGAAAATGATATTATTGCTTACTTTGTACCCTTGAGCCTTTAAGAAGTATCGTGTCCAAAGTATTGATGGCATCATGTCATCCACTCCCACAAGTTCACTTTCTGTAGAACTGCGAGTGTTCAGTTTTTGCTTGGTTGAGCATACAATGGGAAATCCTCTACCCATCATGAGTCCGCCACCAGTGTGGCCTCTCATGTTGGCATGTACCGCGAACGATGCATCTACGTACCAATGTAATACACCACCTTTGTCAGATCCCAGTATTAAAGGCATTTCTGTCGTTGATCTGAGATATTCCACAAGGTGTTCTAACTTCCTCCAATTGTCAATATCAGGTGCTCTCACTCTTGTTGTGAGAAACGCTATTGCCACCGATGCATCTGGTCTTGCTCACTTTACCAGATACAGGGCTTTGGCTACGATATTGTGGAATGCAGTCGCCTTCATCGGCGTTAATTTCTCCGAGTCCTCATTGACTTTGAAGAGATCTTCTGGGGCAGCGCTTGATCTGCCCTTCTTTGTTCATTTATTTTGGACAAGCTTAAACCCTTCATCATTGGTTGCCGATGAAGCTTTGTCC
Organism: Discostella pseudostelligera; assembly: GCA_036940085.1. Taxonomy (NCBI): domain Eukaryota; phylum Bacillariophyta; class Thalassiosirophyceae; order Thalassiosirales; family Thalassiosiraceae; genus Discostella; species Discostella pseudostelligera. The sequence continues at coordinate 6,697 of JALLBK010000848.1, forward strand.
CATGCCGAGATGACATCCTTCACGTACTCGGTCATTGTAATCTTGACTTGGTGCTTTGATGTAAAATCCAAAGTCATTCCAAGATACTTGTGCACTTTGCCGCAGTGCACTTTCATTTTGCCGCTCCCATCTTTGAAAATGCTCTCGTAATCGCATCGTAACCATTTGATGGTGGAGTCGATCACCTTAGACATTTTATGGGAGATCTTGCAGTCGTCGACGTGGAAGCAAATTGTGCACTGGCTTCCTTTGATCGTCTTGTTCCATACGCAGGGGTCATATGGATTCATTTTGTAGCCATTTTCTTTTAGGATGTTGGTGAATTTCTGATAGTAAATGAGGCTGGCAACCATCGTGCCATATAATGCATTCAAGCATTCCACTAGTAATTGTTTGTTGCCTCTTTTGTCGGTTGTCATGTGCGGTCCGTAGACTTCTGGTGCAATTTTTACCAGCATATCCACTAACATTCCTCGTATGCAAATGATGACGTGCTTCTTCTCATCTTCCACCACTGTCTGGATGAAAGCATTGAGCACGTCAATGACCGCCATTTCTCTCTCTTTGATCGCGTCAGCCATGGAGGTGAGTATGACCGACTTGGTGGCAACTGTAGGGGAACTTGACTCCTCTTTGTCAATGTACCCTCTTGTTTGTTACCTCTGGCTACTGTTCTTCCTTTGATTTTGCCTGTTCGTTTCATTTTCATGAAGATATGAGACTCTAGGATAGTTGTCTTTTGTTTATCATTCAGCTCGCTCCATTTCACTGGTCGGGAGGAATTTCTCCAGTGGAGCTGCTTCATCTCGGATTCGGCTGCTACTATCTTTGCTTCATTACCCCACATTTTTATTGCTACCTTCAGTGTCAGTTGTGTCATTATTATTCCAACTACTCTGTCATCAATATCGTCTTGCTTTGACTCCAATTGTGCTAATTGGGTTGCTGCGTATTGATATGACTTCCCTTTCATGCTTGGTTGGTATGACAACGGCTTGTTGCATTCTCTCGTTGAACGACATGTTCCCTTGTTAGATGTGTGGGTTGCCGCCGGCTTCTCTTTGGCCGGTGTGGCTGTGCGCGAGGTGCGTGCAATGGGTTGTGCTGGCTCTGTGGTAGGCTCGAATTCCACTGCATCGTTGTTCTCGGCGCTCTTGTTGATTTCAGTACTCGTGTTTTCAGTTGGTTCGAGTAGGAGGGGTGTTTCATCTGTGTCAGGTGGGGTGTCGGGATCATAATTATCGTTTGATTTTGGACTATCACTGTCCGTATCCACTCCTGGGAGCTTGACATCATCAGCGACCACTCCTGGGGTCTCATACTGGGCATCATCTGCTGTATAATGCTCAGCGTCAGCGTCACCGATTTCCTGACCAGCTCTGTCGTAAAAGGTGAGGCGTTGTGGTTGATCATTGGCGAGTTTGTTGACTCTCGCGATGACTGTAGAGGGCATCAGAATAACGTGCCATGATTGACGCGTGACGGCCTTCGCTGTTGTCAGCGTGTAGAAGTGTTGGCCGCCTTGTTTGTTTGTGCTTGGCCCGAGTGAGATGGCTCCCTGCATCTGAGCAGCCAGGCTGTTGTGCAGGCTGTCTTCTTCGTGGACTTGGCAATAGGTGCCAAATGGGAGGCAATAATGCTTGTAGTTTATGCGCTCTCCAGACATGATTGTTTTTGGGCTGTACTGACTCAATACTCCACCCTTCGCTGGGAAGTAATTCAGTAGCTTGACGACAAAGAATACCATATGCATTGTCATTTGCATGGGTATTGATGTGAACGGGAGTGAATCCGCCGCTCGACGAATGGTTCGTGTTCATTTGTGCTTGTGAGGTTGAGTCGAGGAGCGCCTGGAAGCTCAAAAAGGAGCTTTTCAAGTGGGGAGAATTCGCCATCTGTAGTCATGGTCATGACTTGGAAACCGCATTGCAGGTAATAATTAAAAATGGCCTTGAATTCTTTCCTTCACAACATGGATGTGCTGCTTGACGAACGGTTCGTGTTCATTCACGCTCGTGAGGTTGAGTCGAGGAGCGCCTGGAAGCTCAAAAAGGAGCTTTTCGAGTGGGGAGAATTTGCCATCTGCAGTCACGGTCATGACTTGGAAACCGCGTTGCAGGGAATAATTAAAAATGGCCTTGAATTATTTGAAGATTGTTTCAATTTTGCGATTGCTGAGATGCGTCACTGTAGTGAAGCATATCTTGCGGCTCAGCGTGATGAGGAATGGTATTTTGTTCACAAAAAATACGTCGATCGACATCATGACTAAGCGATGGAGTGTACGAATCTCGACAGGGATTTCGACAATGACAGTCATCACGTGCTCAGGTTTGGTGCGTGTTGTCTTTCCTTTCAACGCCGCAATGTTCGGTCCCCAAATCTTTTCAGCGATTTTTGCATCCTCTGCTGTTACAGGACATTCCTTGACTTGGCTTGATTGAAGAATCCATTTGTAGTCGGGAGCAGATGGGAATGCCAGACATGCATAGAAGGTTTTTGCCTTGTCCGCAGCCTGTATCTGCCATTTGTTGTATGACAGCATGTTTTCTTCTACCGTCACAACGAAGCTAAACTCCTCCCTCTGTGGGTCGTAACAGTGGAGTCCACTCGAGCACAGGCGGAAGATCATGTTGGGCAATCCATGCGATTCGCGATACACGTAGAAAGCTTCATCATAGCTGTTGTACGTCACGCTGTACCGTTTGATCACTTCCTTGAGTGAAAGAATGTTGGTGATTGCCTTGGTTGAAAACCATATCGGACATTGGTCCTTTCCAATATCCGCCACTTGGTAGACTTTCATCGAACCGCCGTTGCTTTGGAGCGTGAGGGGTTCGTCGGAGTCGCAAACATTTGTCACCAGCTTTCGGTTGCAGAAGAGCGACATTGTAGATTTGTTATCAAGTAGGATGATTGACTGTAAATCCAAATCTTTTAGTTTGCCTTTCGACTGCTTCAGAACCACGTTGTTGTGAGCTTTTTCTGGTGAAACGTTTTTGGAGATATGGATGAATTGGAAGTGTGATTGTTCATCTTCAGATGATTTGTCATCTTCTTCCATCTGTGACTTGAGCTGTGCGAATTGTTTGTTAATTTTCTTTTCAAGTTCTTCAATGCTCTTCTTACTTGATTTCGAGGATACGGAGGATTCTTCGCTCTCTCCCTTGTTTTTATTTGGACATTTCTTCACACTATGCCCCTTTTTCCCGCATACAAAACAGATTCTATTCTCGAAGAAGTTCTTCTTTGGCTCATCGCCATCATCTCCCTCTTTCTTTTCTGCTCCCTTTTGCCTTTTTGTGCGAATGCCATGCCTTCACTTTGTATATTTGTTGGCACCTTCTTTTCATCATATTTGTTAATAAGTTCGATGGCATCTGCGCGTGTTGCTGGATATTCATCTCTTTTAGCGATGAATGCCTCAAGTAGATTGTTTCGCACTGCATCGTGCGTACTCGTGCTGCTGCTGTTCTTAATGATGAGGTAGGCTAGGAGCCTTTCCTTTGAGTCTGACTGGATCTCTTCTTGTTCCTTCGTAGTCAGTGCGTCATATTTCCCCCATCCTTTCGCTGTGCAGCAGTAATCCCACAGGGAGTTGAATTATTCTGCCACATCCACACGAGTATTGAATTTTTCATACCATTGGGAATTGGACATGTTGTTCGATTGCCTCATCGTCAGTACCGCCAGGAGGTGATCCACCAAGTTGCATGGTGCGTATTCGTCTCCCGTTTGCTTCATAATCACTCTCTCAATAAGTGCCTATAGCTCCAACAGTTTCTGCTTTTTGTTGACCTCATCCCATTTTGCATCGTCGTGCATCTTATCCTGCAGCCTTTTTGTGCACTGCCCAACAATGATTGCGAATGTTTTTGTTGATTTAGGATGTGTTTTGCTGCCCTGTTGCCGCATACCTTCTCATTCTGTTTCCATTCCCCTTTTTCCTCATCGTCAAGGGGTACCTTTACCTCCATGCCTTGTTCATATTGCAGTTGCAGAATTTCGTTGTCGAGATCGAACATCTTTTCTTCCAACTCTTCTAGGGCCGATGGATCAGGTGGGTTTATAGGTATGGCGTCAATTTCGGCTTGTAGCCGTGCCTTTTTCCTCTGGAGTTTGGTGAGGTTGTTGCTTGTTGGGCGCGTATCATTGCTTCATAGATCGGTTGTCTGGCTTTTGCGCTCGATGGGTATTCGGGTGGTGGAGCTACAAACTCTTTCTTTGTCTCCAGTTCCCCCATGATGTAACCGCCATATAGACTGCCGACATATTGTGCTATCTTGATCTGGGTCATCCTCATCAGGTCGGCTGATGAACGTTCCCCGAGATCGAAGATGTTGCCCTCGAGTTCCTTGTTTAGTCCGGTCTTCGTTGGTTTACCGGATCTATGGTTGCCGCAGCCACGGCCACCCGATCTGTTGCTATTGTTGCCACGGCCAGCATTGCCGCCGCGGCCTTTACTGTTTCTCCCGGCCATCCTGCCAGGGACTCTCTTTTACCTTCGATAAGATAATGTTGGGGAACTGCACCGGCAGTTGCCCTTTTAAGCACACCTATTCGTTAGAAACTGGACTCATTCTAATTAATTCTTTAGATGATTATCTTATCAAAGTGAGCTTGGGAGTTCCATGCCGACCATGTATCCAGACACTCGTCTATCTGTATACACACCCATTATTGTATGTACGTCTCCCAGCACACTTAATATTTATGTTGCCGAAGCTTTTGCTTCAACACAAGGATGCTGACAAGGGCAAGGATCACCTTGTTGAGGAGGATGAGGAAAAGAATGCTGAGGAGGAGGGAGGAGGAGAGTAGAAGGATGCTGAAGAGAACAAGAAGAACAATGCTGAGTGAGGGGGGTGCTCCTGAGGAGAAGGATTGGGAGGTCAACAACTGCTCACTGCTCACTGCTCACTGCTCATTCTCAGTGTAGTTGGGTGGTCAACACCCTTAATCTGCTGTGTATGTAGTTATTGGGTGGTCAACACAATATATCTGTGTGATTGGGTGATTGGGTGGTTGGCTGTGGTTGGCACCTATTCTGAGTGGAATTGGGTGGTCCAAACAGGAATTGGGTGGCTGGGGGCCGGTGCCCTTCTCAGTTTGACAACTTTGGTGGTTGACACCCATGCATTCTCAGTGCAATGGGGTGGTTCTTGCACCAATTGTTGGGTGGTCAACACAACTCATTCTCAGTGTATTTGGTTGGTCTACACTTCTTATTCTCAGTGTAATCCTAATTGTTGGGTGGTTGGCACCCATTCTAGGTGAAATTCTTGGCTGGTTGTTGGCAGCCATTCTCAGTGTCATGGAGTGTGGAGTGGTTGCCAGCCATTCTCAGTGGAACTGGGTGAGTGGTCTTTGTGTCATGGGTGGTCAAGACCTATTCTCAATGTAATTGGTTGGTCAACACTCATTTTCAGTGTATTGGGTTGTCAAACACCCATTCTAGGGCAAATAATTGTTGGCTTGAGGTCAACACTAATTCTCAGTGGCATTCTTGTGTGATTGACAGCCAGCCATTCACAGTGTCATTCATGGGTGGTTGGTACCCATTCTAAGTGGAAATGTATCATCATTCTCAGTGTCAGGTGTCAGGTGTCAGGTGTCAGGTGTCAGGTGTCAGGTGTCAGGTGTCAGGTGTCAGGTGCCATTGGGTGGTTGACACAGCACACCATTCTCAGTGTAATGCAGGTGTACAGTGTGCAAGAAGTATCTATTACTGAAGCAGGATGCAAGGAGGAGCAGCAGCAGGATGAGGAATGAGGAGGATGAGTAGTTGGATTGAGGATGTGAGCACCACCAAAACCATCCCCACATTAGCATGATTGTTCTCACTGCTTCTTCTGCTCCTGCTGTTGCTCCTGCCACTCCTCCTGCTGATGCTCATCCTCATCCTGCCTCAGAGTCTCTCCTGGGCATCCCCATCATACCATGACCACCATCACATTACTTCCTGTTTTCAGTATAGCAGATTATGGCTTGTCAGCACTCAGCACTCAGCACTCAGCACTCAGCACCCTCACCATCATTCATCATCTTCCATAGAGCAACTGCATCAGCACTGCTGTGGTTTCTCATACTCCTCGTTACCCATCTTCGAGCTCTCCTCATCCTTGTCAATGCACTAGTAAACATGATGGTATCAGCAGCATCAACAAGAACAACTTCAAACATTGATCCTCACCATTTAGCTGCTGCTGCTTTTCCTCCATATCCCTAATACTAGCTAGGGTGCAATCTTACCTCATCCTCCTACTAGGGGATGACCCATAAGATGTACTTTAAAATTTGTGTAATTCATTTTTCCTCCACACTCCACATCCTTGCTACCCCAACCCTCAATTCCTTTCATCCTCATCCTCATCCTCATCCTCATCCTCATCCTCAACCTCAACCTCAACCTCA
>JALLBK010000850.1:0-17788 GCA_036940085.1 Discostella pseudostelligera
TGCCTCTGTCGTCAATAAGTCTTGGCTAAATGTGAGCCGCATGCCCGTGCTCTGGGAGAGATTGGATGCCTCGAATGGTCTGTCGAATAGGGATAGGAAGATGAATCAAACAATCCTCCTAGCATTGTTGGGGCGGCCGCAATTCGCCAATCTAAAGTTTCTTGCAGTGCCATTCAAGTTGAGGCTGAAGTCGTCTACCATTGCCTCAATTTCAAAGGTGTGTCCTCATCTGGAGACTTGGGACATCGGATACGGCAAAGGTACCGGGCGTGGGAAGGATTGCGACCTCGTGGATGCGGCTGAGAAATTCACCAAACTCACGTCAATCCGAACCAATATGTGGGATGTAACAGCCTCTGGTATCGCGTCGGCGGCAAAGGTGATGGGAGATCAGCTCGTCGATCTGCGTGTCAAAAACAAATTCAATCATCGTTCTCTGTCGGATGCGTCGCTTGCCATCATCGCCGAGCATTGTCCCAACCTCAAACATTTCGCCTACGATTGTAGGGCTGGCGAGCAATCGCATGCTAGCTTGACTGGTGTTGGACTCATGAATCTTGTTCGAGGTTGTCTTCGTCTTGAGGTTCTGGAGCTCAAAAATGTGTCGCAATTGATGAGACGAGATTTCGAGTCAATTTTGAACATGCTAGTAGCTCAAGATCCTGGCAGCTTTGTGCTTCGTCGAATTGACGTCGTCGGTTATCCATTCATTATTAGAAGCAATCCACTTTCAATTGTATAACTCGTTGGACGAGTAATGTGAACGGCAGATGATTTTCCTTCCTTCTTGAGGTCGAGGTTACAGTTGACAGTTTCATGACAGCGGACTTTCATGCTTAGCCAACAATTGATAGCATTCCAGAGTCCATAGATCATAATCTAATTCTCATAACGATCCAACTGTGTTGAAACTTCTGAATTGCTACAATACGATTATGATAATGTAGTTGTTTGACCTTCGAACCTGCTGTATCTGTATCTACCAGAAGTGGGAACTCAGCAAATCGATAAGAGTAACACAAGGTAGGTATTATTTGGCGGGAGGAATTCGGCGGGAAATTCGGAGAGGCATTATTTTTTGGCGGGAGGGCTGCCGCAGCCGCTTTGAAATTTGAAAAGCTCTGACATCTACGATACGATACGAATCGCCGCAAGCCGCAAGCCGCAAAAGATTCTGCCATCGACCATGGCCGGTCATGGCCGCAAGCCGAACAAGCTGCTAGCCGCAACTCGAACTCATTCTCCAATAGCCAAAGATCGAACAATGTCGAAACGAAAGGCGTCCGATGCCGACAGTGCTGACGATACGGCAGAGAGCGACGGTCAAGCGCTGATGTCTCTGGATCTGTCGAATATCAAAACGACGCCGAAGGTCATCGCGACGGCGCTGCTGGCACTTCTCCCACCTGGAGCAGCCAAGCATGATGCAGCGGCAAAGAAGCTCTTGAAAGCCTACGCCCTGTTGACGGCAGAGCTGGATGCTAGATCAAATGCCATGGCGAAAGCTAATGAGTCGGAGGGAGCGCGCCACCCAATCGCCTTCTGGTTTCAAACTCGATGTAGTGCCAGCGAGGTCGAAACGGATGACGATTGCGACGACAATGTGTGTGATGACAACGCGATGACCGTCATTCACATGCCTGAGGAGTGTTTTTTGAAAATTATGGCGTTTCTCAATGGCAGAGAAATTGTCAGTGCCTCTGAGGTCAACAAGGCTTGGCTTTATGTTAGCCGCATGCCCGTGCTTTGGGAGCGACTTGATGCCTCGAATGGTCTGTCGAATAGGGCTAGGACGATGAATCAAACGACCCTCCTAGCATTGTTGGGGCGACCACAATTTGCCAATATCAAGGTCCTGGCATTGCCGTACAAGGTAAAGCTGGGGAAGGCTACCATTGCCTCGATTGCAAAGATGTGCCCGCTTCTGGAGAGTTGGGACGTCGGATACAGCAAAGGTTCCGGGCGGGGAAAGGATAGCGATCTCATGGACGCAGCTGAGAAATTCACCAACCTCACATCAATCGGGACAAATATGTGGGATGTAACACGTACCGGTATCGCGTCGGTGGTCAGGGTGATGGGAGCAAATCTCCTCGACCTGCGCATCGACAATGATTGCATCTGCAGTCATTATTTGCATGACGGAGTGCTCACCGTTATCTCCGAGCATTGTCCCAACCTCAAGCATTTTGCGTATAAAATGCACAGTTATTGCTACAAGGCTTATTTAGATTGGCTGTCGGGTGCAGGTGTCCGTGATCTTGTTCGAGGTTGTCGTCGTCTTGAGGTTTTGGAGCTCGAACGTTCCTTGAATATCGAGAGAGCTGACTTCGAGTCAATTCTGCACATGGTATCGCAAGACCCTGGCAGCTTTGCTCTTCGCAAAATTGATCTCATCGGATATTCATTCGTCATTAGGGACAATCCACTTTCTATCGTCGATATGTAACTCGTTTGACGAGTGATGTGCACGACAGAGGATTTCTTTCTATTCATAGTTGAGGTCGAGTACAGTGTGTATTGTTCATGACAGATGACAGCAGGCGTATTCATGCTGAGCCTTCATTTGATAACATTCCATTGATCCTAATCTAGTTCTCATAATGATCCAATCATTTACTCTATCCATCATGCATGGCCTTCTAACCAAAGTGGAACTACCGATCGGTAAGCAAGACGCGACAAACGACACGTGGAATTATTCACTTCCACGAGGTTGTTTGATGACTCGACTCGAACAAGCGATCGAGAGGCGAGAGAGGCAAAAGATATTTGGCGGGAGGGATTTGGCGGGAAATCCTCACTGCGTCAGCGTCGCGTCTCACGCGTCGCGCAGCAAAAGCTGCCGCTGCCGATCGAAATCGAAGCAGACGACGGACGATGACGATGGCATTATTTGTAATGCATTGTAGTAGTAGGGGAGAGAGAAACAATTCAACAACATCATCATAATCATCCCAGATCATCTTCACCATGAACCTGGTCACCGCCATCACTTTGGCAACCATATCTTCCTCCGTAGCCTTCACCTTTACGGGCGTAACTCGTACTGCATTTTGTACATCGTTGAATGGTAATCCACATGATGTGGACATGCCGACACGTAGGGATACGTTGCAATCATGGTTGGCCGGAGCAGCGGCGCTATCAACTGGATTCCTTGCATCGCCCGATCAGGCAGCGGCGTTTCCCAATAAGATATCTAATCAGTACGATGATAGGCCTAAACAGCGGGGATCAAAGGTATGTTGCGTTGCATGTTGCATCTGCAACCATATTTCGTCATGTTCCTCATATCTGTATGTAATCTGATACACAGCCAATTGGACTTGGAGTAGCAAAGCGGAAAGATATGGCAGGTGAAGAATACTCGGGTCTAAAACCATGTGGTGCTGGTGAGATGCTACAGCCCCTTACGGTAATATTCAATGTTATTGACAGTTGACACACCATCTCCTCATTCTCATGGCCACGTGCAATGCACATTCTCGTAATCAGCTCCCAACTGTTTCTGCTCTACTGACAGCATCGAGGATTCACCAGACACAAATATCCCACCTTTCAAGTGGCCTACGAACCAACTAACATCTCGCGAAGCGGCATTTCAACAACTATATGAAGTAGTGAAAGCGTATCCTCCCGGACAATCGAACATTGATGGTGGTGGGTTTGATATCGTCACGTATGATCCCAAAGCTGGATATATCTATGTGCAATTCGAAAGCTTGAAGAATGGATATGTGGATGATTTTGAGTTAGCAGTTATTGGAGATAACAGTGATAGCAACCTTGTGCAAGTTCGCTCGAGTAGTCGCTTGGGATATGTGAGTTTTAGGCATCTTGATCTACTATCTACGCGCCTTGTCTGTGAATTACAATTACTAACTAACATCGTATCCAGTTGGACTTTGGTGTTAATGCGAAAAGAATCAACTACTTGGCGAAGGAACTGAGGTCGAAAGGTTGGGATGCTACAGGGGTACAATTGGAGACACACAGGGGTTATGCAGAGGAGAACGGAGCGAAAGCTTTTTAAGTTATGAAATAAGAGTCAGTTTGTAGAGAGATGGAATTTAAAATGAAGTTTCAATGTGGCATCTATGTCAATCAGAAACCATGGTGGTGAAGGAAGACTTTCATTTTAAGATCTAAGTCCCCGTTTTCCATCGCAAATTGTGATCATTAGCATGTTGTTCCAAGAATTCTGTTAAATTGTTCTCGGTTGGTTGTTCCCAGTACTTAGCAAGTAGGTGGAAGAAATCTCGTTGCCTCCGTTGGTTGACCTCATCGTCATCTACGATAGTGTAAGATTCCTGTTCTGGGCGTGCCGTGGCAGTACCGCGTATCGGAGGAGGATGCAGGGAATTTGATCGGTACTTGTTCGGGCATTTCTCCGGAGAATCGTCAAGCAAAATTGTATTGGTAGCATCCCACAGAGGAAAAGCAGCCCATACTTTTGACAGTGATTTAACGGCAGTGACATCGTCCTCGAAAGATGATTGGTTTGGTGAAGGGCATGGTTTTGTGTTCAGTGTATTCTCGGCAGCAATTGTGGAATGAGTCTCCATTGTGCACAGATTATCTTTGTCACTTCCTCCCTCAGACCGAACGCAATCCGTACCATCATCTACCGATTCGTTCAGAGTCGATTGACTATCCTTTCGCTTGACCAGGTTGCAGAAACTGCGATGCCAAACAAATATTAGCCTATCCCTAATATTTTTCGGGAACAATGCATCGATTAAGAATTTGGATGTTTTGCGCGTTGCCGATGTCCAAACCGCCAGACAAAAATTGCCGTGCAATAAAGTCAAAAATTCCTCAAGATCAGACCTTGGAATTATATCTGTATTGGAGATGTTCCCGCATGAAGGACGGAAGACTGTTTGTGGATTAGTGCTGGGTGTGGTACGAACACGATGGCACAGGATACCATTCAGATCCAACACTAGTAGCGGCTTGACATGTACAATTGATCGTGTTGTTGCATTTTTCTCAAGTGCTGGATGAAATTTTGTGGTGGTAATTCTCAGTGATAAAGGTTGCATGTCTGTGTTCTTTGTCTGATTGCGTAGTTCCTTTTTCCTGACCTTCTTTTCTTTCCGTCGTTGTCCCCGATCACTCGGTTGCATTGGCGAGATGGGTGTAGAAGGGGAACTGTCACATGTAGGTGTGGCTATTGATTCAGTAGGAGCTCTCGCTGCCACAGTCGGTGACCACTGTTCCGAATTCCTCGCGTCATCTACATTGGGGCAATGATACACCCGAACGCAGTCGTAGGACTTCGTGCGTTCAATGACCTCGGTAGCGCATCTCAAATATCGGCACCTGGTGATATTTTGATTGCTGCTTCCCGAGCCACGAGAATTGGCCGGATGTTCCATCGAGGAATTATTGTTTGAGGGGGCTCCTAGACGCCGACGAGGGATGGACCTGCGATCTAGTTCCTTATTCGATAATAATCTGTTGAGATGACGCAATCGATACATCCCATCGATCCGAGTGATCATTTACTTCTACTTGGCACTGTGAGCAGCGGTGGGAGGCTACCATGCAGATGCCATATGGTACGTTTTCATGGTGTTCTATCTATCGGCGGCAGGGCATTCGGCATCGATCGTATGCATGGATGGTGCAGGCACTTTCCCGCCAATTTCTTTATTTCTCCCGCCAAATCTTTGCCACATTCGCACTCGGTACTGGACTTTCCCGCCATATCTTGCCCGCATCACACCAGCCACCCATTTCCATTTCATTCTATCTCCATGGCCATGTCCATGGCCATGGGGCAATCCGACGACATCCTATGGTCATCCTAATCTCTATCGATCTATCCACCATTCATCGTATCTACTCCTGATATCAAACAAATAATCTTCTCCTTGCTATTAAACTATTTGGAGTTTGGGCTCGCCGGACACTCACGCAAAGAAAATCACCTGAACATTACCTGCCACATATCACCGTATCACCATGAAAAAGAAAAAGTCGTCGAGTGGTAACCCGAAGAAGAACAAATCACGGAAGAATAACAATGGCGGTGGTAATAACAAAAACAGCAACAAGGTGAAAAAGGCTCCCATTTCTCTCGACGAGGTACTGGAACAGGCAGAATCAGCAATGGAAATGTTCGATTTCGATGGTGCATTAAAATTGTTCACCTACGCAAAGGAGGTATTGACATCACAGGTGCATGCACCAGCTTCTATCAACGGTAGTGGCGGCAACAGCAATGTCGCGCATGGCAACGATCATGACAGAGTGACTTTAGCCACCGTTCTAGGGAAAATGGGTGAAATCCAATCTTCTAACGGAGATAGTGACGGTGCTCGTAAACATTTCTTGGATGCAATTGAATTGATGGGTCCAACAACAACTGAAGAAGAGGGTCAAGGAAGCATTATCAACATTGCACAGAATTGCGAAAAACGAGCTGGATTGCATTTATATCTAGGACAGCTATCTTCTGGTATTGAAGCCTTGAATTACTTTCGTGTCGGTGTGAGTGAGTTGGAACGATCTTTGTCTGTCTTTGAATGTAAATGTGCTGCGGGCACTGCGGTGGATCTGGGCCATTGTGACGATGTGGACCCAGTCAATCTTCAGCAATATCTCGTTGAAACGAGGTGAGTTGTATCGAATGATCACATTTAGTTCTGCAGTCAGAAGATTTCTGCATTAATGATGTTGCGTGCTGTTTTCGTCTGACGGATTTGTTCAGGAGGCAACTCTGTGCAGTCTTTTGCTCGATTGCGGAACTCTACCTGACAGATCTTTGTGAGGAACCCGACGCTGAATCTTTGTGCGAGGCGGCCGTGAATTCGGCATTGGCGTTAGATGAGGCTTCTTCTGCAACAATTTCTTCTGAACGTGGAAATGGGAATGATCCGGCTGCAATGCCGCAACCAGATGCACTGCAGACAATTGCAAACTTTCGTCTGAGTCAGTGTCGAGTGCCCGAGGCAGCGGTCTGCATATTGAAAGCATATGAGAGAATGAAAGTGGGATGCGAAGCAATGTCAGCTCTAGTAGGGTTAGCTGATACCGATGGCGACGCGAAGGGTGAAGTAGAAATGGAAGCTAAATCTCGTGAATTGGTGGATGTAGAAGCTGCTGATTCTCTTCCTGAATACAGCTTTCGGTGTCAGACGGCGAAAATCATGTTGGAATGCGCCTCGTTACTTGACAATGCTGCCAATGATACTAAAAATCAATGTGCTGAATCGGCAATACAAGTCTTGGGTAGCCTCTTGGCCGAAAATGATGAGGTGATCGAAGTTTGGTATTTACTCGGATGTGCGTTTATGGCTTGCACACCATCTAATGACGATTCCGCGCATTACTATTGGGAAAGTGCTTTATCAATGTTATTAAAGGTGAAGGAAGATTTGGAGAAGTCTCTTGAAGTGGAAGAGGATGCGAATGATGAATATGAATTAGAGGTCGTTGAATCCCAGATAATCGAAGTGAAGAAGAAGCTTGGAACGTATTCTGACGAAGACAGTGAACATGAGGAGGACGATGCAGATATGATGCAAGATTGATACTCTAAACAATTAGGATTACAAGTTACCTCGAAACAGATTCAGCTCACGTAGAGACTTGACGCAAACACAATATCTCTTTTGATGGCATCACTTGCAGCCTCCATTTTTCTAAAGAGAGTTGGATTTCCGACAACTCGGGCACAATTGCGAACTTCTCTACACAATTCATCCAACCTAGTGATGCAACGTACAATTGACCCCTCCTGAACCTCTGTCAGTTCGCAGATGGAGCTGAACGGTACACCGCATGCCCATTCATAAACAACATGCACCAATCCCATTTTCAGACTCTTTGCACAGTATTCAAGAGGATCCACAGGTAGCCCAAAATCCTTTTGCTTCTGACCCAAGTCAACGGCGATGGCTTTCATCCGCTCGCAGCTCGAAATGAGTCGCTCAGGGAGCTCAGGACCAATATCATCATCAGCCTTTTCCTGAAACAAAAGAGCACTTAGCGCTGCTACTATCTCGGGTGGCTCCAACTCATTTAGCATCCCTCCGAACACCATTTCGGTGACAATCAGTCCTTCGCAAGTATTTACCTCACATGCTACACGGCCTTTCAAGCTTACTGTATCATTCTCATCGACGTAACCAAGCGATTGTAGCATCGCCTTTCGCATCTCGAAGTCTGGAAATAGTTGAAGTGACTCGTTGGACAATAAATGGCGCAGAGTTTTTACCATTGACCTCAATGTTTCTTTCCTTTCTACCGCAGTGTAATGGCGTTCGAGATTGGGGTGGTAATGCGATATGAATTGCCTAGCGAATGCGATGTCGTGTTCCAACCTTTCGCAGGCAGGTCCGAATTCAATGGCACTACTGCCCTGGTGCATACTTTTCGCACAGTCACGTAAATCCAATAAGTCGAGTTGTACCGAATTTAATTCAGCCTCCTCTGCATGAATTAGATACGACATGGCATCATCCACCAACTGTGTGTCGTGAGACAGCCCGGATGACTTGTCTTGAGCTGATACATCACCCTTCTTCCTATGAGCTTTCATACCTGCAAACGCATCGATGTCGGCGTTCCTATCATGCATTGATTTTGCACCCGCAAACGGATTTCCAAATGACGGAACTCCACGAGAATTAGTTGATGAGTCTTCTTTGTAGAACACTTTCGAGTCAATCTTATGCTTGACAGAAGATACAAGAAAAATCTCATCTAATTTCACCGTTTGTATTGCAAAGCACCGGTTTCGAGCTTCTCCGATATAATTAAGGGCACCCAATTTAAGAACAGGTTGGCCCGCATCTTTTGCTGAGGGAGTAAAGCTCTGTGGTAGTAATATCATGCAAATGCATTCTAAAACGTCGTCGTTGCTGGAGTTTGGTTTTTTTGAAGAATCCGGTGGCCGCAATACAAGCGCCGGAGTGCAGACATATTTGTGCTCACGTACTGAAGTGACGAGAATAATTCGACCAGCCACAAGTGCACCGCCCCCAGTTCCGCCAGAGCCAATTATAAACGACAACAACTTCTTGCTTGAGTTCAGCACATTCCTACATGCGAAAAAGTATTCTTCGACATCTTCGCATCCGACGCGGCTGTCTGCATCTTGTTTGAATTGATTGTCCAACTTCAACAATGTCTTTGTGCCACGAGCAAGGAGCTTAGGGTACTCATTTGTAGTCAATGCACGTTGCGTTGCAAACTCGGAGAAGCTTCTCTTTATCATTCCTTCAACAGACATATCCTCGACGCGTAGAAGGTTCAATATCATTGTAAATGTAAGCCGAAATTGTGATTGAAGTTTTGTTGATGACCCTGTCAGCATATTTTTCAGTATCGTCTGTGGTGGTGGTGTGTCTCCAAAGCAACACAAGACAACTGTTCCGACCTTGTCGAGACCACGCCTACCCGCTCGCCCAGCCATCTGGGTATATTCACCTGGCTGGAGTTCTCTGAATTGAAATCCGTCGTGTTTTCGAATGGCATTGAAAACTACACTCCTCGCAGGCATATTCACTGTATTAAAGAGTAAGTGGATGAGTTGGATATCAAAAGATGATTTTGGAATGGGAGGACCCAAAGTACTCACCACCCATCGCAAAAGTCTCAGTTGCAAAAAGAATTTTGATCAGATTGCGTGAGAAGAGGATCTCGACCATCTCCTTAAGAATCGGTAGTAAGCCTCCATGATGGACTCCTATTCCTCGCTTCACCATCTCAACTGTCTTCATCACTTGCGGAAGACTCTGGTCTTTGGGTGAAAGGCGGGCTACTGTTTGGAGAGCAAAAGATTGAACAAGATTCCTTTCCGCTGCGGTGTTCAGGTCTAGTGAACTCAGCATATCGGCAATTTCTTCGCATTTCTGCAAAAGCAACAAGAAGGGCATCAGTCTTTTGCAGCAGCAATAATTAATAGACGAACGACAACAACATCCATATTGCTCCTTACCTTTTTAGAGAAAGAGAACGTGACTGTTGGCATAAGCTCCTCCTTTTCTAAGTGTCGTGTAAGAGCTATCCAATCCTGCTTAGTCCCCTGCTGCTGCCACGATGACATTTTCGAAAGAAGGAACCCCTGCTTCCCTTCCATGATCTTATGCATCTTGTTTTTCGCCCAGAGATGGTGCGATAGAGGAACTGGTCGATAACTGGTAGATATTACATGAACCGGTTTCCGCTTTGTCCTCCCAATCCACTCAGAGAATTCTATCGTATTGGGTGTGGTTGCCGATAAGAAGATCAGATTTACGTACTCGGGAAGCATAATGATTACTTCTTCCCATACCACTCCTCGCTCAGAGTCATTGACGTAATGAATTTCATCAAAGATGACTACAAAAGTGAAAAAATTAATCAGATTACAAGTCGACAGGGCAGAGAGCAGTAAACGTCGACAGCCTACTTACCCCATTCAATATCTCTGATCAAATCTGCTCCACGATACAACATGCTCCTCAGAATCTCTGTCGTCATGATCAAACAACTCGAGTCTGCACCAATTTGCATGTCCCCGGTTATCAACCCAACGTCCTCTCCGAATTTATTCCTAAAATCTCTGTACTTTTGGTTACTGAGGGCTTTTATCGGGCTCGTGTAGATTGCCCGCGTACAATGCTTCTTCGCCAAAGCAATGGCATACTCTGCGCACACGGTTTTTCCCGCTGATGTATGTGCGGCTAGGAATACACACTCGGATCGTTCGAGACGGAGCAAGGCCTGTTTCTGGAAGTCATCAAGCTCAAATGGGAATGAAAGCGCAGGGTTTGGTAAAAGTGCGTGAAAGTCCGAATTAGTGGTGATTGGAATGTAGTCCGTAACGGCCCATGACTTCCGAGTTTTGGGATCGTTATTCTTCGAGGAAGTGGTATCCTTACTAGTAGGCACGGGAGGATGAATCGGGGTTGTTGTTGATGTCGATTTGGGTAACGTAACCATCTTTGACTGTTCCAAAGATTGAAGCTCATAGAGCAAGGCATCAACTTCGTCTTCAGCCTCCGATGGAGGTGACAAGGTCGGTGGAGGTTCATACACTGCTTCATTTATGGCCTGATCAACATTGTCATCAACATGATTATTGTTCTCGATCCCATCGGTACTGTCGTCGTCATCACTACTCCCACTAGTGCTATCTCCAAAGAGAGAATCGTCGTCAAAATAGCTTATGTCCCATACCATAGCACCACCAGATAATGCCGACGAAGGGTTGGTAAATGTCTTGCTACCCTGTTTGGACTCATATCCAACATCATCCATTGCAAGAGCATCATCTTCGGCGGTACCGTCATTGTCTTTGTCGTGCTTCTTCTGCCCACCTTTTAAAAGCAGTTGCTCATCGCCTACATCAAAAACATCTTCATATCGTAACCCTTCCGTAAAAGACATCCCCGGTGGTGCCATAATCAGTATTCCCTCCAACCATGCCTGCTTCGACCCGATAGTTAGTGCTCGTCGTGCATTCGCTATGGCCTCCTCGGAGAAGAAAGGATTGACATTGATTCTGTCTTCATTTTCTTCATCTGCATTGTCCTCTTGAAAATTGTCACCATCATCATCCATTCCCCCAGGACGAAATGGACGACAAACCCCCATAGCTCCTCTGGTATATTCGACCAATTTGGATGATAAATTTCCCGCGAAAGGACGTTGCTGTTGTTTCTGTTGGTGCTGTTGATGCTGCACCTGATCGGGTGATGATGCAAATAGTGAGTAGGTCCACACTTCAACCAATTCATCTTCTTCTTCTGCATTAGTTACATCACCATCTTCTTTCTTCTCCCTGATTTGACCACGAATTTTTGCACCCGGTGGTACTTTTGACAATGGCATGAGTGTCGTTGGTGAGGGTTGTAATCTTGGTGGTTGATAGAGTGTATCTGGTACCAGATTCCGTCTCCATACTGGTGCCTCCGTATTCGACCCATTGGAGATTACGCCGAAGCTGGCTAATGCATCCTTGACCGCGTCTAATGCTGATTGAATGGCGTCCTGATTATTTGGTACATCGGTGGTAGCATCGGCATCAGTATCTTGTGATTGCGGCAGTGATGATGGCGGGGGTGGTGGCAGAGTTATCCCGATATTCGCAGATGGTGTACTTGCTAACTTGACGATTTCATTTCTCGATTGAGCCAATAGCTCACCCAATGCGATGCTAGGGTGGAGCTTGGAGTGGCGACCCTCTGCGGCTGTCATGGTTGTCGTGCTTTTCCCTTGCCTTGTGCTTTTTTTGGTGCTTTTGGGTCGGTGGAGTTGCGGTATCGTAGGAGATTTGGCGGGAGATCCCATTTCCCGCCAAATCTATGCCACGTCTAGGGAAGGTGCTGCCACGTGTAATCGGCGAGTCGAGTCGAATTCAGGCGAGGGGTCTCCCGCCAAATCTCGGAACTGCCTCCGCTTGACGCCGGCCGCCGCCGCCACATCGGCATCTATCGGCCCGCCAAGCGATCCGTCGGCACACCATGATCATGTCGTCCTCCGCGGCCCTCCTCGTACGCCGTGGCGGCTCCTGCGCTACTACCACCACTCTCCGTGGCATCCGTTCTTCTTCTCTCCCAGTAGCCACACGGCCATCATTGACATCGACGCCTACGCCAACAGCAACAGCGAGGGTGCCTCGACGATACATGGGCGGCGGTGGTGGCGATCATCACCACCAGCCAATATCTCGTTCCATGGAGGCGGAATTGTGGCAGGGTCATCCCAAGGAACCGGAGGGGTGGGAAACTACCATATATTTAACGTATGGTGCCACGGCAGTACTATTGACAATGGCGTTGGGGTTTGCTCCGGATACTTCGATTAAGACTGTGAGTTTCATTATTTTATATGTGTTTTGTATTATTGTCTCTTGTCTCCCAACTCCGAGAGAGATATTTTGCAATTTTTCCTCACTTACATTTCCTTTCTCAATCTATGACCATCCAATCAAAAATCCTTACATTCGTCGTGTGTCGTAATGATGGTGTATGTAGTGGGCATCAAGCGAAGCCCGAGCACGTCTCGCCCTCCAAGCCGAGGGCAAGCTCGACCAACCAGTCTTTGGCGTGCATTACGATACACCAGAGAATAAATATGAATTTGAGAGCAAAAATCCTGATAATCCGTTTGATGAAGATGAGGATGATGATGATGATGGTAAGAGATAGAGAGAAAATTGTACTGATCGTTACTGATTTGATGTGATATTGATTACTTACATTTTTGCTCTGCTTATGCGATGATGATAGACGACGAGGAGGAGGAAGACGAGGCGGAGGCGGAGGAGGAGGGAGATGATGAAGACGATGAATAGTTGTGATTCGACGTTCGGAAATAGATCAGAATTATCTGATGCTGGTGGGGACGATGGGAGGGGAGTGGGGGGGGATGAAGTAATAGATACCCTTGACGTCAAGGGGGTAGTAGGGGGTGGGGACGCAATGAGCGATGAGTAAACAAACCAGAGTCTACCCATCCTTAAAAGCACGATGTACTAATATAAACAAATCCAAACAACCTGTGTAATGAACACAATCAGCGCAATCATCCCCCATCCCCCACCTGTTTTTCTTCACCCCCACGCACACCACCCATATGAAAGTCAATTATTGCATTCCTATTGCACCGACGCACACCTACCGCTGCAGATAAAATCTTACTACCCGTTAGGGAGACACATCATTGCACAGTCGATAGTCGATCTTGAAGCGAGGGGTTGGATAGTAGGGTTGGATGAAGTCGAGGTCGTCGGGGGCTGTCGGAGGTGCCACGTTGAAGTCCGTTGTCCGTCAGTCCTCCGTTGGCGGGCTGGCTAGGGGTTGGTGGCGGGGAAAGGCGGGAAAGTTGGGAAGGTTACTTAGGAAAGGTCTGTCTTGTAAGCAAAGATGGGCATCTGCTCGTTCAAAAAAGGAATTCGTAGAAAAGTCGTTTGAGAAAAGAAACTCCATAAAGAGAGTACTAGAGCAAACGAGAGCCACCAATTTCATCTAACTTTCTCAAGATTTAGCAAATGCCTCCTTAAGTACGAGTGTACACATATCACGTGCACTTTCCATGCAAACCACCAAACAACTCAAGCCACACACATTCAAAATGGCCCCATTTCCGTCTGCTCCCCATGGTAGATAGCTCCATCTGCTGCGTATTGCGGCGGTCATAATCTCGCATAGGAGGCATAGGCCACCACCAACACTGCCATATTATTGAAGACAGTGCAGCAGTATTATCAGCCCGACTATCTCTCTATGGCATTACATTCATCTACGTTAATCTAAGTCATATAGCTGCATATCGACCCTCCAGACCAGCCATCGACATAGACATAGGTACACCGTACACCGTCATGTCTACTAGCGACGGAGAGATCATCGACCAACCGGAGGATGCTGGTCAAATTCCTACCCCAGCGGTGGCGGCGGCGGCAGAAGACACCGCCATGCTTGACGTCGCAGCCGCTGTAACGGCAGACCAAGAGACTGCGCCCAGTGGAGCTGGGGAGGCGGCGTCTGCGGTTGTCCCGCCCTCTCGACGGAGCACCGACGCCAGTAGTAATACCAATGGCAGTTCTAGCAGCAACGGTGGTGGCAATGGCAATGGAGGCGTCGCCACCGCTGACGGCTCATCGTCACGAGAGGACTCCGAGGCCCAAAGGCAAAGTAACAGCACCGGGGTTGGCCTTGGCACTGGTGGTGGCGGCGGCGGCGGAGGGGGAGGCAGCGGCAAACAGAGAGGCCGGCCGCCCAAATCATCGACCAAGAATAATGGCCAATCGTCAGCATCACAGCTGCAGCAGCCTCCGCCAACGAATGGGGCTTCGACAACTAGCGGCGGTGGTAGCGGCGTTGGTGGTGGTCCTAGTGATGATGTGTCCATGGCCTCACCCAACATTGACGAAAGCGGTCGCGATGATGAAGATGACAACATTGACGAAGAGGATGAAACTACTAAGCGTAGCATCAGCCACAACAACATCTTTCGTCAAAAGAAACAACAATCTCAACCACATCCACCGCTGACATCAACTGCATCATCTCTGCCAATCTATCCCCCCGCTCCACTCTCACTAACCTCCGAGGAATTAAATTTCTTAATCTATCGCTACCTCCAGGAATGTGGATTTGTCCATTCGGCTTTCTCCTTTGCGCATGAATCTGGTGTAGGACGGGTACGGCCACGAAATTCATCGAGTATTCCCCCCGGCGCTCTGGTGATGTTTGTTCAAAAGGGATTGCAGTATGTGGGTATGGAAGAGAGTTTGATACGAGATGTTGTTCGGAGGGAGAAGGAGCAACAACAACAGCAGCAACAACAAAAGGCAGAGTCTACGA
The DNA here is from genome assembly GCA_036940085.1 of Discostella pseudostelligera. NCBI lineage: Eukaryota > Bacillariophyta > Thalassiosirophyceae > Thalassiosirales > Thalassiosiraceae > Discostella > Discostella pseudostelligera. Next base: position 15,312 of record JALLBK010000850.1, read on the forward strand.
ATAGTAGTAGTGGAATGGCCGAGGCAGGAGGAGGGGGCGATGATGATGTCATGAACAATAACAAAGATGAGGAGAGTGAATTGATGCTGGACCCATTGTTATCTTCCAACATGGGACCGGACTTTACCCTCCTTTGTCCACGTGCATTACATGTCCTCACTCGGAATGATCCACCCATTAAACTACGTGTGCCACCCGCGTCGGCGGCCGCGGCCACCAAGGCCATGATGGAAATGGAGGAAAAGTTAACGAAGGAACGACGATTGACACTGGCCAGTGGTAGTAGAGGAGGAGGAGGAGGAGGGGGGTTACGGAATCAATCATTGGAGTTGCGTGGTGGGCATTATGCTAATGAGCCAGAGGATGACGACGAGCAGCAGCCGCTAGAGGTGGAGTATGTTTCGGATCCTACACCACGGAAGCGTAAGAAGAAAAAGAAGGGTTCTAACAAGAATGATGCCGAGGAGGTAGAGTTTGATGAACCAGTTGCCAATAATAAGAAGAGTAGGGTTGTTGCTCCGGCTAGCACGACATCGGCTGCGAAAAATGGTTCTATGGAATTTGAGAAGCAATCGTTTAAGAAAAAGGCGGCTCGGCAACCACCGGCGGTAACTACTAGTCAGGCTGCTCCCACCTCCGCTGCGGCTGGGAATCAATCCTTCCCTCCCAGCATGGCTGCGGCTCAGCAGAGACATCCTCAGCAGAGATTGCAGGCGGAATATCAAATGGACGTCCAACAGTACCAAGAGGCTCAAAGGCTGCATGAAGTACAACATCGCATGCAACAGGACCTGTGGAGCAATGCCCAGCAGCAGCCGAATCAGCAGCCTCAACCGCCGACGGGAGACGCACGTGGACCACCCCAATCGTATCAGTCTCACCCAGCGGGGAGTAATAACATGGGGAATAACATGGCACATCCAAACGATGGAATTGATGTAGCTCGGCAACGAGCGGTGGAGCTGCAGGCGGCCATGGTGCAACGCCAGCAGGCTGCCATGGCATTGGCACAACAGCAGCAACAACAACAACACCTGCACCAACGGGGAGGGCAGGTGTCTACAGATGCATCAATGGGGGCTCCATCTACTTTCAACGCCGCTCATCCGCAAGTGAATGGTCAGGCTTCATTAATGTCGGGCGACAAAAGAGGACATACTGATCCACGCCGGAACATGATTCATTCGGCGGGTGGTGATGGCAGTGGTCACCATCCAATAGGAGCTGCAGCAGCAAATCAACCTGCCGCAGCTATCATAGAAGAAGAAGATCGTGTCACGGCCATTCATCCCTCGGAGGTCATGGAACTATCCCAGCACACGTCAGAGGTATTCATGTGCGCTTGGAATCCTCGCTTTACCAACCTCATAGCGACGGGTTCGGGAGATGCCTCCGCAAGGATATGGACAATCAATGGCCCCGACGCCAGTGGGGGATGTCAGCAGTCGATACTGTTGCCCCATGGACAAGATTCGAGCGACAAGAAGAACAAGGATGTGACCACGTTGGAATGGTCCTCCAGTGGAGAACTGTTGGCTACCGGGTCGTACGATGGCGTTGCCAGAGTGTGGTTCCGCCATGGTGAATTACGCCAAACTCTCAAGGGACATCGTGGTCCGATCTTCAGTCTTAAGTGGAACAAGCGGGGAAATTTCCTATTGTCGGGGAGCTACGATAAGAGCACCATTGTGTGGGATGTCACCGGCGAGGTGGGATTTGTGAAGCAGCAGTTTACCTACCATTTCGCGCCCGCCCTCGATGTCGATTGGAAGGATGATATGACCTTTGCGAGTTGCTCGACGGACAAGACTGTGCAGATTTGTCGTGTTGGGTTCGCTCGTCCCATCAAAACATACACTGGACATGCCGATGAGGTCAATGCCGTCAAGTGGGATCCCTCAGGTACTCTCCTGGCATCTTGCTCCGATGATTGCACTGCTAAGGTGTGGGATATTAACTCTCCAAGCAATGATCCCAAGTGGGATTTCAAGAGTCATCAACAGGAGATTTACACTGTCAAATGGAGCCCGACGGGGCCTGGTTCCAAGAACCCTGAGAAGTTGTTACTGCTGGCAACGGCATCCTTCGATGGGTCCGTTCGGCTGTGGAATATTGACAATGGCACATGTCTACGGATACTCAGTCGACATCGAGAGTCTGTCTACTCCGTTGCGTTCTCTCCCTCGGGTGATTATCTCGCCAGTGGAAGTCTAGCCGGACAATTATACATTTGGAATGTACGTGATGGTGTGCACATTAAGAGCTTTAAGGGCAAGGGAGATATATTCGAGGTTGCTTGGAATATTGAGGAGTCGAGGGTCGCGGCATGTTTTTCCTCCAACGTCGTTTCCGTCATTGATTTCAAGAAGTCTTGACCTGGGTAAAACTTTCTACTACCTTTACTCAGAGTGCATTAATTTACTTCATTTGCGTCGTAATATCGGGCGCTTAATACCATTCAATAACTTTTAATTATT
>JALLBK010000851.1:0-12699 GCA_036940085.1 Discostella pseudostelligera
GAAAGCATGCAACGTTATTGGATCTTGATGTTGCTGACAAGGTACTCCATTGGATGATCGAGTGGCGCAAGGTTATCAACAACGATCAAGTCTTTGTTGACATGATGCAGCTCTGCGGAAAGCATGCAACGTTATTGGATCTTGATGTTGCTGACGATGTATTCAACTGTATGCTTGAGCAGCGCGAGGATATCAACGACGACCTACTCTTTGTCAATTTGATGCAGCACTATGAAATGTCTACATGGTTGAATCAACATCCTACCAGCGACGAGAAATGGACCAACAAACTACGAGATTTGAAAGCATGGATTCGTCAACAAGATGCAACCTGGAACGGTAATGAGCCGTGGACTGGTATCATCGCCATTCCGAAGAGAGGTACCACTGCTAAGCTATTTCAATGGATCACACGCCAACGTCGTTTTCTCAAGGTTGGAACATTGATTGCGGCAAGGATCAGTCAACTCGACGCAGTATGCACAAACGGGCGTGGCACTAGAAGTAGTAAGACGACAATCTAACATCAATTAGAAGGTTAGTAGCTCCATCTTCCATCATGCTCATCACTCATGAAGTACTACCCTTTGGCAACATTGTCATTCTGCAGATATGAATATAATTAAGTATTGAGAGGATTGTCTCTGCGGCTACCTAGGGAGGTGCATTCAGCGGGAGAACTGGCAAGAATTCAGTTGTTTGGTAGAATCTAGGATCCAAAGCACCACATCCAAACTGGAACTCAGTCGTTGCCTTCGTCCGTCTTCTGCTTATTTTCCTTGCATATTGTCATGAGTTCTGAGTCGAAGCGAATCGTCTAGACAGGCTGTACGATCTTGCTGCCGAGATTTTCTGTGCGAAGAGTTCATCATCTTGTTCAGCCTCATCGTCCGATTCAGCAATGGAAGTTAGTGCTCTCATTGGTGAGAATGATACAGATCGTTTCCGAGAGCGACTTCTATTCCTACCGAGTCGAGTTGGTAAATCGAATGTCAAACGGCTTTGCGTAGGGGGGCATGAAATGCCTCGGGTTATTTCTCCATTGGTAGATGACTCTGTGCCAGTGAGATTATTGGATACATCTCCTTCTTGCTCACGCTGATATGCCCTTCCTTCCCTCTCTCCAGAAGAGCCTCTCTCACTTGGTTTCGGTGCTGGTTTTAGCTTAGTCCCCTTCAGCGGCCGAACGTGGGTACCCCAATACTTCTTTGCATAAGATTTGGATGCATGACGATTGTCCACCGTAAATCTAATGGCAGACTTTCCTTCTTCAGTTTCCTCTAGAGATTTGACGACTGCATACGTCCATTTGCCATCTGAACGACGAATGAAACTTAGAAAATGAAAAGAGATTTGACGTTAGGTAATCATCATCTTCTGGAGGAAGCATGGCATGGACATAAGAATTCAACTTACGCGCCATCACCGAATCGTAACTGCTCAATTATCAAAACAGCTTCCTCTTTGTCAATTATCATATCTCGGCGCTTGCCTGCATCACCAATTTTGTACTCTGGTGGGGGCGGAGATGGCGAAGCTGCTTTAGGACACGGTGGCGGTGGAGGTTCTGGAATCACTCTTTCTCTGGATCTAGATCTGGACCTCGAGCGGTCTCGGCTTTTGGCAGCAATATTTGCCATGGAGGATGACAAATCATCTTCCCCATCTTCTTCGGCATCGCCGTCCTCCGCTTCATTTTCACTATCAGAGTATGGACCAATTTCACGAAGGAAGTCACCCTCACCCCAATAACCCTTCATTATTTCTCCGGTATCATACACAAGCAATCCTTTGCCATGAGGTTTGTACTCCTCGTTCACTGATCCTGTATACATTCCAGACTCGCCTAATTGACCCGTAAATGGCAAATTGTTGACATGAAATGTCTTTGCATTTTCAATGCTGGGTTTGTCGGGGATAATAGCATGCACTGGAGGCAATACTTCACGGTTTGATTTCGACGCTTGCAATTCAGTAAGGTCGATTTTCAGGCTGCCATAATTAGCAATGCGTTGCAACGGAGAATTGGGTGCAAAAGATTGTTCTGCTGGCGTTGATAATGACTCTGGAGATGCAGGTACTTCTGGGATTGGTGCGCCTTCCTTTTGGGAAGCCTCCTTCTCGTCGTCATCATCGGATCCATCAACTCTTTCAGAGTCTATTTTGATACTCTCTTCTGACTTTGTCCTATTGGCATCCTCATCAATTGACTTAGCCGAATTAGAACTGCATATCGAAGCCATGCTATTATTACGTTCTGCAGTCATTTCCTCTACAGAGCTTGATTTTTCGATCACACTCTCACAACTACTGTAGTTTTTGGTATCAACAGGATCGTCATCGATGTTGTTATTGTCAATGCCGCAGCTACTTGTACTGTGACGTTTCGACAGGGAAACATCATCCTGTATCGATTGTATCAGGTCCTCGACGGAGAGGGGACCGACAGTTGAGCTCAAACTAGTAGCCACCGAGATAAAACTGGTAGTCACGGAAGGTAAACTACTTGCCAAGATTTTTTCATCCGCCCCCGTTGAATCCGATCGTTGCTTAAGACTTGGAGGAGGAATAGTGGGACGTGTTGGTCTATATTTTGTTGCCTGCTGCGATGCAGAATCGCGCACCGGTCTCTTAATCAAGTTATCCTGTTGCTGAATCTTCGCCGGCTCATAATTCCCCCGTCGATTGTCAACGTCGGGTCTGCTCCCCGTAGAATTAGTAGGGATGCTGCTGCCATCTCCACGTGGTGCAGGTCGTTGTCGTCGCCCCTGTTTGTCCCTATTTCCTTCTTCAGAACTGATAGGATCCTTCTTCTCCACATTATCGGAGGAATCCAAGAACGGCAATGGCATTCTGTCCCATTGATATGCTACGGCAAGTGGCATTCTATCCCATTGGTAGGATACATCGGAGCCATATCTTGCAGTGTTGCTGCTATTGCTGTTGTTATTGTTCGTTGCGCCAACCCCACTATTCTTCATGCTACCCATTGCAATCTTGAACCGGTTCCCACCCGCCTCAATCGGATCCATGCGAGATTGAGGAGGACGCGCATTATAACTCTGACTATTGTTGGTTGCCGCCATCCCTCCCTCCTCCCTCCTGGAACGTGCTCGTCCTATATCATTGGGCATTGCGGAGGAGTCCTCCGCAGGATATCGTCTAGTACTACCACCATCTCCCGTCGGTAAGATTGGTTGATCAGGTGGATAATGCTGTTGCTTATCCTGAGTGGTGGTGTATTTGCGCGATGAAGATGGTTGCATTAACTGTGATGACTCGGATACATTCTTCTTGTTACTCTTTGCCGACACAATCTCGTCCCTTTGCGATGAGTACAATTTCCCTCCCCTGCCCGAAACCGACGGTGGCGCCGGCTGATATACGGGTTGGCTCGATTTAGTCTGCGCTATCTTACTAGATGCAGAAACTGTAGCAGTTGCTGTGGAAGCAGTAGTACTATCCTCGGCACTGCTTTTCATTCCCTGCGGTCGAACGACCGCGGCAGTCCAATTCTTCTTGATTTTGTTTCCAAGCCGACGAGCCCCGCCTTTGATCGCACCGAGGTGATGATGCGAAGCTGGTGCCGATCGTTCACCACTCGAAGAAGACGACGACGACGACGACGATGAGGACGAGTTGCTACTACTGGAACTACTGGCATCGTCGTCCCCTCCACCATCTGTGCCTTCTTGCAAATTGCAATAACTCGAACTAAGACGTCCCGACGACCGAACCCAACCCTCCATATCATAACTCGAATTTTTCAACCTTGTCAAGGATACCTCAGATCCATCCAAGTCAGTATTGTCATCATTCAAACCAAGATTTTTGGTTGTGGTGGTGGATCGAAATGTGGAGGAGGCGGAGGATCCACCATCAATGCCAGAAACTCCGCCCATGGAAACACCACTAACAGCACTACCAATCCCACCACTACTATTCCCGATGAGACCCATGTCTTCCTCCTCACATTCGGGACATGCCGGTAATACATCTTTCCAGCCACCCATGACACCCAGTATTGCCTTTTTGCGTAAGATGACATGTGGATGGAAGAGACACCGCCCCTTGTCATCACAGACGTGCATGACGGCTCGTCCTCGTCCTCCTACTCCGACTACTGCCCCCACGTTGGGTGAAGGCAATGGCAACGATGGAATATTCTGCGGTTGTTGTTTTTGTTGTTGTTGTTGTTGTTGTTGTTGTTGTTGTTGTTGTTGTTGTTGTTGTTGTAGTTGCAACTGTTGTTGTTGCTGCTGCTGCTGTTGTGGTGGTTTCTGTTGTACTTGTTTCTGTAGTTGTTGCTGCTGCAACGCCCTTCGTCGCGAAAAAGGAGACGTCTCTTCATTCAGATCAAAAGGCTGTTCCATCATCCCAGGGGGTGTCGCCGTCGACAGCGCGCCCGATGAGTCATTGAAGGATCTCCTGTCCATACTCCTGCCATTCGAAGATTTATTATTATCGATGCCGCTGCTGCTGTTGTAGCGACTATCTTCCATAATGGGTGAAATTCGTTCACTCTCATCAGAGATATCAAGTCGTTGTCGAAGTCGTTGTGATGTTACGGAGGTGGATGCCGTGGATATGGACGACGAGCTAATGGAGGGTGTATCTCGCGACGTCGACGTCAACGACGCAGCCGAGCTCATAGTCATGGCAGCGTCATTTCCATTTCCCCCTCCGCCTACAACGCCGCCTACACGTGCCACTGCACCGAAAGTGCCCATTTTGGAATAAATACTAGTGGCAGTAGGTCTTGACAAGGCTTTACTGCCTGTTTGTCATACCACTACAGCATGGGGAAGGGTGACATTTGACATGCCGCGCCAGCTCTGTCATGGTCAATTCATGGCAATGGCACATCGTATTCATTTGACACGTCGTGTTGTTTCCTCGCGATCTTCGACTTCTCTTGTTGATTGTTGCCCTTGGAGCTCGATTGTGTTCTTCGGGTTCCCTATGTCGCCCATTCCAAACTCTGCTTGAGGTTGATGTTGAAGATGAAGATTTTTGAAGCGGGCTTTTCGAGAAAATCAATAGGCTGTATCGTGACAGAAGCCTTATGTATATTTGTCCTTTAATTGAGATTCATATCTTGTACCTGACCTGACAGACTTCTCAAGCAGGCCAAGCTCAACGAGCCACAACATTCCACCAATATCAGAGGAGGCGGAGCGCGGAGAGAGAATAATATGGTAAGAGAATGAACGTAGATGATTATTTTGACTGATACGCGATATGCATTTTATGCTTTGATTATGGATCAATGCCTCGAAGTCGATACCCTGATCCAGACGCAGTCTCCCACACATCATTCACCTGTCCATCAACATTCTCTTCACTAACGCTCATGTCGCTACTCAACAGGTTCGGGAAGGAGGTGTTCAGACTCCTTTGGCGACTCTTGGATCTACTCCTTGATCGAGACGGTATTTTCATTCTGGCCGTGGTTAGATTCTGCGAGGAACGTTGTGGTAGCCTCCCGCTCCGCGTGTCGTTGATCAATAGGGGTGCACTTCGTGCGCTTGAAATACTAACATCCGAATCTTGGCGCATGAAGTTTCCCGCAACGGAGTTCGATCCACTCTGACTATCCAAGAAGTCACCCAAAGTCGACAAGGACTTGTTGAGGCTGGTGGCAGCGGCAGAAGATGCACTCTCCTGATGTAGTTGTGAAGAATCACCATCATTCGCCGACCGAGGCGGTTCACGAATGGGACGGACAAATCCACCCCACTGCGACATCGGGAACTCCTTCGTCGATCCGCGAATGTTCACTTTGAATTTGATGGCAGCATTGTCTCCATGTGTCCTACTCTTGGCCACGGCATAGGTCCACCGTCCATCTGTCCTGCAAACGAATGCTGCATCCCCAGGTCGGAATTCAGCAATCAAGGCAGCCGTAACCTTTTTGGTATCAATTATCATATCTTCGGTACGGCCTGTATCACCAATAGTGTACTTGGGTAGTACCTTAGCGGGTACGGCGGCGGGAGTGTGTTCGTTCTTTGGTGCCTCAACCTCCGTCGCAGCGATTTGGGCACGAGATGCGGAATCTTCCGTGTCGAGTACGCCATTGTACCAAATGCCGGCGGAAATTAACCCACGATCGTAGATCATAACACCCTGACCGTTGGGTAGGTACTGCTCGTTCACCGCACCAGTGTATCGACCTGAGTTGCCATTGTAATCGATCCAGGGCAGACCATTCACTCGTTTTGGATTTGACTCTTTGTGTGAGACAATTGAATCTGTGGAGGGCTCCGGTGGTGTTTCTGCGGGTAGTGGTGGTGGAGGTGGATCTTGTTTGCAATTTTCGACTTTGTTGCTGCTCGCTGCTTGCTCATGATCAATCAGTTGATCGTTGCTAGTAACTGGTGTGACCTTGTCCAGAACATCATCCGACGGTGTAATCAATCCTTCTTGTTTTGGTTCTTCTTGTTGCTTCTCCCTATCCTTGGTATGATTTCGACTCTTCACCTTCTCAGATAATGGCGTAAATTCTACATCGCCTACATCCTTTCCAATAATAGGATCGGCGCGATGGCGATGGGTACTCTGATGCCTCTCTTTTTCCCTTTTGCTTTTGCGCTTATTTTTTTCTTCCTCTTTCTTCTGCTGCAGCTGAATCCTTGTCAAATTTTCCTGGTTCTTCTTCAGTTGCTCCAAGACACAATCCGGGCAATATTGCAGTAGTACTTTCCATCCTCCGAACATTTTTGGCTTTAGTAGACGGATGTGTGGATGTACTTGACAGCGACCGCGTTCGTCACAAAATTGCGGACCCCGCATTGAACCATTTGCTTTGGCTGCCAAGTAATCCGATGTTACGCCTTCATGTGATGTGATGTGTCGATGTCCGGGTGAATGGAGCGAACTCTCGTGGTTCACGAGATGATAACTTTTGTCATCATCGACTGCAGCATTGACCTGTCCTTCAGGCGGACTCTGTTGATTTACAACCTTGGGAATTTCGACGTCGGGTGACTTGAGGGAAACAATACCACAGCCCTCATGATCTACGTTGGCAATTGGTGAGTGACCTCCATTGCTACCCCAGCCCTCATGCGAACTATTTGACCGTTTCACTGGGTTAAATAAGCGACTGATGACACTCCTTCCACTCTCAGACCGTTCACTTCGCTGATCGTGATGCTGCCTGTTTCTGTCCAACATGCTAAGATGGGTCAACCGATGACCCAGTGATGATTGTGCAGGAGACATTGGCAGAGGTGACTGGGGTGGAAGGTGTGGCCCAGCATTGACATGAAGATCATTAACGAGAGTTGACACATTGTCGTTCCCCTCCGCACCAACTGTTTTATCTGGACTCTCTGATTCCGCACCTGCTGTAGTTGGCTCAGTTTCTGCGCGTGCCCTCGTCCCTTTCAACTTCGCATGGTGCCGTTCATTACGCAATAATGTTTGCATGTGAACGATGGAAGAATCATTCAGCTCATCCACAGACCACCGCCTGCATTCGGTACTAAATGGTAGTGACATAGAATCCGATTGCTTCAGTAATTCCGCTGCTTTAATCTTTGGTGATGATTGACTTTGATCGGCACGTTGACTCTCAGCCGATGATCTGCAACCTTCTCCAGGGCTGCTAGCAATAGGTGACAGCATAGTAGAAGATGTAGACATTCTCAAGTATGATGGAGAGTGATATCGAATCTTGTGTTTGCTACGGTGCGACGATGATGGCTTTCTCTCGTATTCATCCACATGATGTGACGAAGAAACTGCTCGACCGTGTCTACTTTTCACCTTGCCAGACCCACTGTCGTTTCTAGCCCTCCCAGCGCTTTGACCACGACGACTATAACTGGGCTCATTAGGATTGAACCCCGAGTCGCTGATACCTGATTCCACAGGCGAATGTTGCTGCATTGTAGATGACATCAATGCTGGTGATGATGATGAAAATGCTTCAATGAGTGCCTTCGAACTTTGAGTTGTCGCTTCCGTTTCGGCGGTGTGATCTGTGCTGATTTGTGCATCTCGTCTTCTATCTGAACGACGACTGCTATGTCTTCTGCTGTTGCTGAGAGTGGACGATGGCTGTTTGCTACTACTTCTCTCCCCCTCGTGCACTGGATGCTGCTGATGCACATTCTTTGTCTTGAGAGAACGTTGGGCGGGTTCATTGTGGACTTTTGATGAGTTTTTGGACGTCGAGACGGGACGGTATTGTACAAGTGTATTGTTAGGGAAGCTTGACGATTGAGATGCTAGCTGTTGCTGTCGCGCATCAGGGTGGTGGTTGTTGTTACTACTCTCATCCCCGTTTTTGTTAACCCTAGACGCCACAATGGCTTGGGAGGAAGTGGATGCTTCCTTGCGTCTATCAAGTTCCTGAGCCTTCTCTTGGTACAACACCAATGTCCCAGCATGTTGGGAGTTTTCCAACTCCATATGAATATTAATTGAATTCTTCTGACTCTGACTCTTACTCTGACTCTGCCGACGGTTGCCCTGAGTTAAATTTCCAACACTTTCCTTACGGTCCACCGTATCTATCGCTATTCTACGAACGTCACTGTTTGGTTTACTTAATGAAAGTTGGTTTCGTTTTGAAGTGGTTGGAGCTACCGCACCGGGTGAGGAGCTATTTGTTTTTGGCCTTGCAAGTCCTTCTCCGTTTGAATAATGAAATGCAGGCGAGGGGGTGCGCACCAACACCCTACCTTCGTCACCATTAGGAGCAGTATTATTTGGTAACGGTTTCGATGAAGTAGTCGAATGTTGAGCCATATTATTACTCGTCAACACCTGTGAATTGTTACCGCCATTGCTCTGAACCGTCCGTCTTATATTCGACCCAGATCGTTGCGCTCGCAAACTTTGCATCCTAATGGCAATTTCCGCATCATGATTCGTCCTGGTTACTGCAGTGGCAGTGGCCTGAGCAAAGATCGATGATGCCTGAATTTGACCCTGGTCCATTCGAAAGGTAGACGACATATTGTGAATTCTATCCCCCTCTCCCATTATAACAGCTCCACGTGGTAACTGATGATGCGGATATCCCCCATTAGTACCCGTCGTCCAATCACCAACACTTGGCATGGTCAGTGCGCTCACCGCGGTATCATCATCGACATATAATACATCCCCATTGTTGTTGTTGGCGATGGCAGCAGTATTCGTATTCGGTGCCATTGCAGTGCGTACAGCGCCATCAGCGGAGAAGTTGTTGACATCAATGGATAGAGAGGTTAAGCGGAACAAGAGGCTGGGATCCTTTTTAATGTCGCCTATCATAGCCTTCATGGCCTGGAGGTCATCGGTGGTGATCTCCTCGTCCTTGGCTTCGGAGCTTGCTGTCATGGCAGGCCAACCTCGATTAAGATTGCCTCGCGGCGACCAATGCAATTAATGATCAATGATTCCCAGGACATACCATACACTGGTCACTTCGTCGGCCGGCGGCGGAGAGATTGCAATGATCATGAAGGTAATGATAAGTTACAAAATTCGCGATGAACATCGATGAACATCGATCCCTTTCAGGGAAGCGAAGAAGAAAGTCATATTTGTCACCCCTATGTGCAGCTGTTTTTGTGAGTGCTGCGTCGCTCTTGCCAGACACCGAGATAAGTAGATAAGTGAGTAGAAGATGCAATAGATACAATTATGACCGGAGTTGTGACCTCCTGTGACGCATGATGAGGAAGCTGTTTCTGAAATACAGTACTTATCGTAAGCTTCCTTATTATTCGACAGCACTTTTGTCCGATGGGGCAAAGACACGAACAAGCATGTACCTGCCATTAAGTAGTACGATACTCTACTCATACCGAAATCAGAAATGCCCGATTAGGGGTTATCCGTATTTTCATTGGGATGGTTCGGGTTGATGTCTCCCGCCATAATATTGCCACGTGTAAGTGACAGTTGTAAAATCATCACGTCTCCCGCCAAAATATCTGCCACGTGTAATTGAAATTGCCTTTATCCTCTCTCCCGCCAAAATTGTCATTGCACCGTCCACCACGCACGCACCACCCACCAAAACCACCACCACCATCACCATCGATTCCAACCCATTCATAATCCATAACCATTAACCATAATACTTGCCTCCGCTTGCCGCTTGCCGAAACAAAAGGCCCAAATACTATCTACGGTTCTTCCTGAAACGAGCAAAGACCAACCATGGGAAAAGGTTCTAACGTCCAAAAGGCACAAGCCGCTCGTGAGCGCAACCAAAAGAAACTTGGAAAGAGCGATGAAGAACGGAAGTAAGTCGGAAATCGATTTTCGTGCATTGGCTGTCCCCGCACCTTCGCCCGCGATGTACATGTAGCGAGGGCGAGTAGCGCTGCGCTCCTTCCATAATCATGTATGAATATTCTGACATAATTTATTGAACTCGTACCATATCTGCCTCAGGGCCTCCGCCGCGAAAGTGAAACTAGATTCGGCCGCATTCATGTGTAAAATCTGCCGCCAAACTTTCATGATCAATGCCAAGACATCGCTCCTGTATCTGCATGTTACTGCCAAACACCCAGAAAAAAAGGATGAACCGACGCTATGTTTCGATGCACTCGCGGGCTATGATCCCGCCGATCCGGATGGGTTAAAGGCTGCATCGGCACCGGTTGCGACTGTGGTGAAGCCGAAGAAGGTGGTGAAGAAAGAGGATGATTTGTCACTTTTGTTGGATGCTGGTTTGAAGAAGGGGAAGTAGTTGTAAAACGACAACATACGTCAGCTGCGACACAATGCGACAAAATGAAAGAGTGGAATTTCGTCATGGATGATTCGTCCCGCAAATCATGTTAGAATCGAGTGTCTGGATGATGGGATCTGAACACGCTTTTGGGCGAGCATCATCTGGTTGAGTACATCGTGGTTAGTTGGTAACTCCGTGATAATCATTTCATATCAATTTCTTGAGTTGTAATTCTGCACGATGCATGCTCTTCCCGGGAGAAAATGACAAATAGTGGGGAGGGGCGGGGGGGGAGAATTTTTCCGATTGAGTTGAAGTACCGCATGGACCATTCGATCAGGTGGTTACACATACGATAGCTGATATCCGTCTTTTCTGTTTATGTCACTTATGTTACTTTAAATTGCACGATGTGATGCCGGAAGTCCATCCGCTTACAAAAAGGTTGCAGAACACCTCGAGGATGCATCCATTGCCTCGTGCATCACACGTTGAACTAATTCATGCACTGTCGGAATATCCTCAATAAGACCCTGACTCTGACCAATAAATTGTACACCATCTTTGTAGTTTCCCTCTACGGTGGCTTTCATGAGTGAATCCGTCGCCGCACCGAATTGTGCAATTATGTACATCTTTTCCCATTGGGTGAGTAATCCTGGTATTACTTTGTAGAGTGGTATGTCCATTTTTCGTGCCGCGACCAAAGCTCGATAGACAACTACTGGCAACGATGCTGGATTTTTCATTAACCGTATTGCCTCATCATTCTTTAGCACTCGTGCTGGTATTCCATCAAAGTTCTTTCCATACAATGTGTCACTTTCGGTACTGTTGGGACTCGATACAATCTCTTTCATTTGTTGGGCCAGTGGTGACTCTTGGGTAATTGCAAAGCGAGATCCCATTGCCACTGCATCAGCACCAAGTGCTATCGCCGCTGCCAATCCTCGTCCATCAGCATATCCTCCCGCGGCAACAATGGGCACATCGGGATATCGACGTGCAATCGAAGGTGTTAGTACTAATGAGGTAACATCTCCCCCATGTGCCGCAGCCTCATGGCCAGTAAGCATTAATGCATCGGCTCCATAATCAATGGCACTTTGAGCATGTTTGCTATTGGTAACAGTGGCCAATATCTTTCCACTATATTCGTGGACACGATCGGCAATCCAATTGCCTTTTCCGAGACTAATGTTCACAATGGGAACTTGTTCGGCTATTGCTACCTCGACATTTTCTTTAGATCCGGGCATTAATAGGGTTGCTCCTATACCGAATGGTTGATCTGTTTGGGAACGGATGGTGCGAATGGCATGTCGTGTCTCGTCGGCGGTCAATGGTCCAGTGGCGAGAATCCCAACTCCTCCTTTGCGAAAGAGGTGCACACAACATATAAGCATAAGTTGAATGCGATTGTCAAAATGAAAATCGCATTTCACATTTCACCACTTACCAGCATTGGAAACTGCCGCTACCAATGTAGGAGACGATATCCACGACATGCCCGGAAGCAATATGGGGTACTTGCATCCGAAAAGCGAAGTGATGCGGGTGCGCACGGCGGGAGCGGTGGCGGTGATGGCGGCCATGGTGGATTTGACCTCCTCAGACTTCCGAGAAACTCTCTCTCGGATTTTCCCCCGTCGATATTTCACTCGTCGAACTCTACCTCGAACTCCCTCGGAATATGATTACTCTAGAGTATCGACAAGATCTTTCTATCCAAACAATGAATGCGTCTAATGAAAAGGAAATCATCGTCGACATTCGACGTCGATGTCGATGCCGATGCAGCTGCTGCTTTGTTGCCTGCGCTTGTTTGGTGGAAAGATATGGCGGGAACATGAAACAAAGATTAGGCGGGAACTGTTAATTTCAAATTTAATTTTAGGGAGCTCCATTCAAATGTCATGACGAACTCAAATATCGTTCGGGTGGGGCGCAAAAACAAATACCTACTATTACTTTTCCACTTTAACTCTTTTCAGGGGGGGTGTCGCTCAGTA
>JALLBK010000852.1:0-16335 GCA_036940085.1 Discostella pseudostelligera
GAGGAATGTGGTGTTGATTATTTAACTGTAGATACGACTAATCTTAGTAACCAAAACAAACCATGGCGACGACATCGACGGCAGCAGCGGCGGCGGCGGCAACCTCCACCAATGCCCGGCATACCATCGAGAGACTCCTCTCGACCAACACCTGTTCCGGAAAATACAGCACTGGCTCCAAGCTTCCCAGCGACAGCGGCAGCAGCAACACGTCGTCTTGCCCAATTCCTACCGTATCCATCGTCCTACGCGACGACAATGGCAATGAGACAGATCGCAAATCGCTGTCATTTCCATTGAACGACAAGGATGTTGCCAAGATCAAAGATCATGCCGAGCGAGCGGGTGTAGGATTGATCGATCGGACTGTGGTGAATCTAGATGTTAGGAAGACGTACGTGCAAAATCATTTGTTGATTGTCATTGGTCATTGTCATTTTGAACTTTTGATACTCATTGACATTATTTCAACCTTCATTCTCACAATGATCATCTCGTCATCATATCTGTATCATCGTTGGTATTTCCTATCAAAATGCCACATATGTCGTCGTCATTAATTAGCTGGCAAATCAAGCCCCGGAATCTCGATATTTCAAACATCGAACCAGCACTCAATGCCGCACTCAAATCCGTCGCCTCTGATCTTGGTACCGAAACAGAATACAAAATCAATGCCCATCTTTACAAACTTCTGCTCTACGAAGAGGGATGCTTCTTTGCACGTCATCGTGACAATGAGCGTCTCGATGGAATGTTTGGTACATTGGTAATGGAGCTACCCTCCGTGTATGTGGGTGCAGAGCTATCGGTTTGGTCTCCACTCACTCCGAATGAGAAGATGACGTACACTTTCAATGGAGGTGGTGGAAACGGCAAGCGTGTCAGTGATGATGCTGCTGCTGGTGGTGGCGATTCTACTTCGAAGAAAAGGAAGACTGCAACCAAAACCGATGCCTCTCCCGGTATGCACTTTGCAGCATTCTATGCCGATTGCTATCATGAAGTGAGCGAGTTGACTTCGGGCCATCGCGTCGCGCTCGTGTATCATCTCACTGCAACTCCATTGGAAAAGAGACTTTTGCCACACTTGCCACCAGTTAGTCCTATTCCTTCTCAGCCGGCGGATGAGTCGATTGAGATTGCTATCCAACTCTCCCAAGCGGTGGAGTCGTTGGCACATGAAGGCGATGAGGCGTATCCCAAAACATGGGCGGAGGGGTCTCAGTATTACTACAGCACTGAGAAGGAGAACGAGCATTTGAAGTGGCCAGGCAAGCCGAAGAAGCTGGCAGTAGTTCTATCACACAATTACACACCTGCTTTGTTGATTGGCATGCAATCTCTCAAGGGTTCGGATCGTGCAATTGCCGAGCTCATCCGTGCAGCAGCATATCGCAATCCTGTCGATGATGCGGTTTCGTCGGATGGAACGTCATATTTCGACGCCGTCATAGCCCTTGCAGTTGTGAACGATTTGGGAGAGTTTACAACTGAACAAATGGAACGTGGAGGATCGAATTTCTTCTACACGACGGGACCGCTAATCTTGCTCCTTGGCAATGATGCTGTTTCACTTGAACTCGGGCCAGCGGGCAAGCATGACAATGAGGCCCTCTTTCATCCGTCTTGGTTTGGTGGACAAGAGAACGATGGTCCGCCTTTCAAGTATTGGGGTCCTCACACATTCGATGGGTTCCCTGCCTATGGCATGAGGTCTTCCCCAATCATGTACGGTGAGCAGGCAGTGATGAGGTTGGAGGAAGGAAACCACTCTATCCCCATCTACTCCCATGAGGTTCTCTTTGCCTCCGAGGAAGCGGCGAGGAAATTTCGCAATGATTATGATCATGGTATTCATGTGATTGTTGATAATGGCCCGAAAGAGGTAGAATTTCGTAAGTGCAAATCTCCTGATCACACAATGCTTCATGTCGATAATTCATCTGCACTCGTAACGTCTTTGCATACATCAAATCGATAAATCTTGCAGTTGGAAATGGCTGTCCCTACGAAGGCAGAATCTACTCACGCGCCGTTATCCTCCTCTGGCCAAAAGCTCACCGTGATGCCATTGAAATGCAGACGAAGGGCGGAAGGGCCGCGAAGAGCAGCAGCAACAGAAAGCAGGGCAGCAAAGGCAAGAAAAAGGGTAGCAAGAAGTAATAGTCTTCGATTCACACTTTCATGACTTCATGCACCATTGTCTACAAAGTTGAGACTACACGATTTTCATTTCACGACTCAGTATGATTGATCACATGCCCAAGCATCGGATTCAGACATATTCAATATTCAGGTAGAATGCTCCACACTTTCAGATTTCAGACGTCATACATCTTCTACAACCCAAAGTTGATAATGCACAATTTTCATTTCACGACGGTATGATTGCTCAAGCTCAAGTATCGGATTCAGATCGCACTCATACATTTAGATAGATATGGTAAAAATACATAGGACGGTGTCAGTGGTGTCAATGGATGTATAAGCAGGCTCTTTGATTCCCTCTCAACACTTCCCATCATAAGCACGACAAAGGTAGCTTGCCAAGATCCATGATGCATGGCCATAATAATCCATCAATTTTCTCATCAAGCAAGCCAAGTCTTCTTCCCAATTGCAAGAACCAAGAAACACATCGTGTTGTCGGTGGGAATGATTAAGACAACCAAGCAGTAGTATCTACTCCTGCATCACCTTATGCCTGCTGAAAATCACACCACGAATCCTCAATGTCAATTGACTGCAGGGATGAATTGAGCTTGGCGCCCGATCCAATGAGGAAGCACTTTTCCAGCACATCCGTAATATCCAAGACGACTTTGTTCTCAAATGCAGTGCAGTGTTTATCCACACACTCTTTCACGGAGTCAGGAGTATCGCCGCGGCCGAATCTGAGCGAAAGTCGTCCGTCTTTTATCAAATTTCCTTGTTGCTCTAACGACTCGTTTGCATGACAAACAAAATGGAACAACTCTCCCTAGGAACGAAAAGCAAGGGTAAGTATCGAATGAGTTGCTGAGATGAACCAGTAAGAGAGGAATGCAGAGACTTACTTCAGTAGCACTCGCAACAATTGATCGGACTGGGATAACTGACAAAACAGTGCACCGATTATAATCCATTTTTTCCCTGGCCACATAAATGTGTAACGCATCAACTACCAAAACTAAAGCAGTCTTTTCCGTAACAGCAATCTTCGCTCCATTTGCACCAATAATAACTTCAGCATTGACACTGTGTACATGTTTTGATTTCATAGGCAACGAGCAAAGAAAGAATGTGCGTCCGCGCAAGTCAATGTCTGTGCCAATGTTTGGCAGGGGAATCGATTCGATGCCTCCGATGGACATGAGAATTTCATCAGCTTCCTCTGTTGTGCTAAACGCAAATGATTCTCCTCCACTGTACCATGGACTACCAGAACCAAATGAAAATCTCTGATAGAAATCTTGAATGCAGCCTAGAATCGATCGTAAATGTAGAGTTGCATGAACTGCAAATTTGGCAGCTTCATTGTCATCATTGAAGAGAAAAAGATCTCCATTGGGAAGGTCCTCGTTTGAAGCACCACCATACACTATTTCTCCCGTCAGCACACTCACATTGTCGATGAAGTTCGATGGGAAATAGCTCTGCAAGAAACACACAAATTTCGTCGACTCTTTGCTGGCACACGGATTGTTGTTCGCATCGAGAGTGCTCGCATATCGCCGTCGAACTAAGTCTGAAAATATTTCACGTATGGAGCTAGCATCTTGTAGATGAGTCTGCGCTAGAGATGTAAAACAGGCGAGGCAACTCGATAGGGCATTGATGTACGCGGAAGACTTGAAATAATGATGAAACGGAATGACATCGACGAATTGACCACCCTCCGTCCAGGTATGGAAAATAAGACGTTCAAGTAGCATAAAACCCAAAGTAGTAATGCACTCAATAGCATTACCGACCGGTCGATATGATGTTGACTCAATCGTCGACCAATCCTTGACAAGGTACGTTGCTATAGATGATTCGAATGGAGAACTTCCATCGTCATTAACTGGCGAGGGTAGGACCCCAAATATTTCCAGAGCTACATCATCGATTGCGTCATTCTCAAAGACTGTCGCAAGTAACATTGATGCCAGTACGGTCTCTTCCGATGAATATCGCCCAGCTATCATATCCAATATGGCTGCCCTGTGGCGACTCGGAATGAGTTGATTGTCACTGAGTTTATCGGAGTTCTCGCTCAACTCGGGAACAAGAGGATCTAAATCAACCGTATCTGGCTCCTCACCAGATGCATTTGGTTGACATCCAGCACCAGCATCGGCCTCTTCTCTCCTACTGCTGGCGGCAGTATTCTCATTAATCATGGAATTAATAGCAGTTGTAACTGAAAATAAGCTGTCCCCTCCCACGAAACTCCTAGCGTCATTAGCACCATCAATACTGTCAATACCGCACCATCGAGAAGGGTACATGGGGTGCAACACCAATGCTCCCACTAGACGTACCAATGGAGAGTATTCAACCATCCCGAATAATCTGTGCACGCAAAAGAGGTAGTATTGAGGTATTGCGAATTCAAGAGAGATATTGCGTTCCAAAGAACAAATCTGCGACTTACTGAGTCAAAAAGACAATCGAGACGCGGATTTCGGCATGGGCTTTGTAAATCTCTTGCAAACCCTTGGTGCGATCAGTACTCTTCCTGCCGATAAAATCCAACGATCGGTTCCATCGCAAGAGAATCGTGCCCACGACAACCTCTCGTAATATCCACTCGACCAACCTAGCGTTCCAGATACGAATGTCACACGATAAGAGATCATCAAGAAATCCAAGCCAGTATTGCAGTTCTCGAAATTGGACCTCGGCAATATCCTTGTGTCGAGCCTTTGCTTCTACTTTTGCATCATGATGTTTGGATTTGTCATCGACGGAGAGGGATGCCATGACAAGCCTCACTGACCGATGATACCACGAGCTAAGTAAAAAAATCGGATTTCACAGTCGTCAGCAAATTTCGGGAACTACAACATAGAAGACAAGCAAAAGAGGATGAGATAGTGTACTTACTTGAGACTGTTGCAAATGTGAGGAAATAACAATTCCTGTTCGAGCGTCAAGGGAGAAGACATTAATGTCACCGCAGCTGCAGGAGTCGTCGGTATCGATTTCGTAGTTGGCAAAGCCGATCCATCAATCGCATCACCACCCCCTACAACAAGGACCACCCGCATTTCGGGATCGGATATCCTAGCAAGGTTGAGTATGACATTCATTGCCGTTGTTCGGATGAGACACCCCTCACTATCCCGAAGGGAGGTACCATATGATGAACAGAATACTTGAACAGCGGCATAGAGTAGTGGAAGATAGGTTTCTGTGGTTGCAACGGCAGCATTCTCATTGGTGCTGTCATTCACTCTAGTAGTATTGCCGCGTTGGCGTTGGCATAAAAACAATGGCAAACAGCATTTGCCCTCATCGCCTCGCAATCTCATCACCAACCCACGCAGCAGCGTAACATATGGTGGCAAAATCTCCTCAAGAGCATCCACCTTCCATTTATCTAGAGGTAGCATCCCCATGATCAATTCATTCATGTAATTATTCGATAGTAGGTATGTCAATGACAATGGAGACGATGTGTTGAATAATATCATGGCAATGGTTTGTAGAATTTGGGATTTTACCGATGCTGTCCAATTGACGCCAGAGAACGGAGATGTAGAGGGGGAGGTGGAGGATCCAATGGTGGTTAGGATATTGTTGTTTGAGGATACGGCATTCGTGATGCTATCGGAGGACGTCAGTGCCGGAGGATGACATAACAAGGAATCAATGAGCATGGGAAGCACATTCTTCTCGCAAAAGTAGGCGAACACGGCCTCGGCAGCTTCCACATCCTCCTCATTGACATCCTCCTCGTCAACTTCATTTTCATCCTCACGCACTNACATCCTCCTCATTGACATCCTCCTCGTCAACTTCATTTTCATCCTCACGCACTGTGGAGAAGCTCCTACCCTTGATCCTTTCACAATAACTAATTAACTCGCCAATTTTGCCCAATCGATCACACACCCTACTTTCGCATTGTCGTGCCACCGCCAAACCACGCATAATCCCATCGGCCTTATCGGGATGTCGTTGTGCCAATATTTCGGAGCCGACAGACATGAAATGCTCTTCTTGGGGTGTGGTGGGTGCGTAGGCAGAGCGTAATCGCCATGCCATGGCAGGAGAGATATGGTAGAGTGATTCAAAGGTGGTCATGGTGTTGTTGTTTGATGATGGGTGGAATGAAAGGAGGCCGTTCTCGAAAAGGTTCGTTGTGGAAGATGCACTGTCACCAATTTTGGATTCGTCGGAAGAAAGACTGGGAGTGGAGGTATAGTTATTGCTGGTTGTAGCAGATGATGTAGAAGGAGGTGATTCAAGCACAACATCCTCTTTTGGTGAAGCGCCGAGGGTATTACCAGCCACGTCGTCCACTGCTGGTGGAGCAACTTCTTCCTTCACAGAATTGCATTGTGGCGTTTCATTCCCTTCCTCCTCTGAGCTGGGTCTATTACTTTCGTCAAGACCATCCGTAACCACATCACTAGCAACCTCATCATCGTCATCAATTGAAAATTTGCTATCGAGCACATCCTCCCCACAGTCATCACCACCATTTTCTCCCACCGCTCCCTTCTTCTTCTTTTCCGGACTCAATTGCACGCCATTCATCATACCCACATCTACATTCATATTCCCCACCCTAAGAATATTGGACGATCTTTCTCCATTGCCATCACCACTTTCATCCTCAATTGACACGACACTTTGAGGTTGCAGGGGTTCCACTAAAATAGATCCACCAGTGTAATACCGTCGTATGCCATCTTTGGACCAATCACCCCCAGTAATTCCCACCACTCCACCACCATTACCACAATTGTCAATCTCATTTTTCGATCCCCCACTCCTCCCTCTCCCCTCTAATCGAGGCAATGCCACACTAGTCAATCTCCAATTTCGTAGACTATTATCCGGAGTATATGAATAATCATACCCTTCTGTATCATCCCCCTCCATGGTGACAGTGCCTGAATTCTTCCATCGGTAATGTTTGCCATTGGGTGTGCCATGTACGGAGGGCGCCATTTCTTCGAGTAAGGTGGAGTAGATGCGACGTAGGTGGGTGACGGATAGATCATTAGGGTGGAGGATATTGGACTTGGGTGCATTTTTGTTATTGTTGTTGTTGCTGCGAGTGGGGTTGCGGCGCCATCCACGGTTAAAGTTCGGATGATGAAGTGGCGGGACATTGTGAGTAGGTGAGGAAGAGGTAGTGCCGGGATGCATTGTTTGGGTGCTGCTGTTGCTGCGGTTGCTGCGATGGGAGACGGAGATCGGCGGCGGAAGATGTCTGTCATGGTTGACGAATGAGAATGAAGAGGAAGAATGACGATGGACGGTGCACCGCTGTGCACCGTATTGGTGTTTTGGCGGGAGAGATTAGGGTGTCTGGGGGAAACTGTGGGAAAGCCCGCGTCGCGCGCCGCGCATCCAACCAACGCGCCATTACCCAAAGTCCACGGGCGGAACAGTACATAGTCCACATACTGAATCCGTCGTGGGTACAGAAGGGGGAATTCTATTCAATTTTAAAATTCGAAATTCAAATTTCGAAATTAATTCATGGCTAACCACGGAATCAGTATATCAATGAGATTGGGAAAGAGAGATGTCCGTTCGAGAATGTTTGAATTATGGATTCAGGGGGCTCAAATTCGGGGGGGCGCCCCTTCGTCTGGCTGAGTTCACCGTTGGTCTCCAACTTTTCTCTCTGGCCACGGAGGAATTGATACGATCTTCATGACAGCGACTTCCCCTTTTTCGGCGAACACACAATGAGGTTGCGACTCGAGACCGCCCACGATGCTGCGCGTGGCAACAACAAGCGGCAATCGCAACCAGCCCAGCTTCTTGAGCACAGCGGCAGCGGCAACAGCGGCAGCGGCAATACTAGATAGAGTCAGCGTCGGCAACATAATATTGCTTCATTAATTGCATCGGATTGCCTTGTAGAGAGAGAGAATTCTTCGTCACATCGCAATTGCATTATTTGAAATCTTCTCCGCTGACGGATTCCAGCAACCAGCAAAATCATAAATCATGGCGTCGTCGTCGGCAGCATCATCGTCCAACATGGCAGGGGGCGATGCCACTTCGACTAATGCTACTCCAGGCGAGGAGGGAATTCTGGGTAAGTTCCAATTCTTATTTGTCAGCACTCAGATTATAATATGTTTCAAATCTCACCTTTTTGCATGCACCACTTCCTAACACTTCCATTCAATTCCAATTGCATTCTTTGTCTAATTCATCATCGCCAATCAACAGTTGCCATCCGCATGAGACCACTCAATTCACGTGAACAACAATCCGGAAGCAATGGCGCCGCTACCAACAATAATAACCGCGTATGGCGTGTCCTATCCAAATACAATTCCATCACCCAATGCACCCCGGCCGGGAAACCACTCCCCGAACGTATACACAATCGTACCTTCTTCTCATTTGATAAAACCTTTGGAGAATCATCAACCACACGTCAAGTTTATGAGGATACTTCCAAGGGTATTGTCGAAAGTGTCGTACGGGGATTGAATGGGACGATATTTGCGTATGGACAGACTAGTTCGGGAAAGACGTTTACTATGCAAGGATCGGGAACGTTGCAGGATGGTGCTACAGCAGCTGCATCTGGCGGATGTGGTCAAGAGATGGATGCTGGTGGAGGAATTGTACACATGGCCGCGAGCGATATTTTCAATCACATTGAGAAGGAGGCTGATCGTGTCTTCTTAATCCGTGTATCCTTCATTGAGATTTACAATGAAGAAGTTCGTGATTTGTTGGTGTCGGGAGACAGTAAGAACAACACTACGCTGGCGGTGCGAGAGGACAAAGTCCGTGGAGTGTTTGTGAATTCGAATGAAACCATTGTCACCAGCATGGATAGCTTGTTGAGTGTATTGTTTGCCGGAGAGAAGAATCGAAGTGTGGCAGCTACTGGGATGAATGAGAGGAGTTCTCGATCGCATACTATTTTTCGAATTACTGTCGAAAGTCGACTGAAGGACCAATCGGAATCGGGAAAGAATGATGATGTGGATGAAGGTGGAGATGATGATATGCAGGTTGAGAATGATGCTGGAAAGAATGGCGCTGTTCGAGTTTCCACTCTCAATCTCGTCGATTTGGCAGGGTCCGAAAGTGTTCGTCATACCGGAGCGACGGGTGATCGTCAGAAGGAGGGTGGGATTATCAACCAGAGTCTTTTGACATTATCTCGAGTCATTGGTAGTCTCGGTCAGAACGCAACTCATGTGAACTTTCGTGATTCGAAGTTAACTCGTATCCTCCAACCGTCCTTGTCGGGAAATGCAAGGATGGCCGTGATTTGTTGTGCAACTCCCTCGGAATTATACTTGGAGGAGACCCGATCTACCCTGCAGTTTGCCTCGCGTGCCAAGCTTGTAAAGACCCGGGCTCAGGTCAATGAGGTCATGGATGACAGATCACTGATCAAAAAGCTCCAACGGGAATTGAAGGAGGCTCGGAATGGTGGTCCTGGGAAGGAGGCTATGGAACAGATGAAGGCCTTGGAGGAGAAGGCCGCAAGTGCCGAGTATGCCAATCGCAAGGCTGTTGAAGATTTGAAGAGAATGAAGGAGTTGATTCTAAAGGGTGGTGTACTCCATGGCGCTATTGCTGTCAAATCCGAAGCTAAGTTGTCGTCACATGATGATGGCAAAGTCAAGGCCGAAGATGCCAATTCTTCACCCACGAAATGCACTAAAAGCAAACTCAAACGTCGCTATTCGGACAGTGTTATCATCGAAAACGAAAACATCAATCCTCAGCAACAACTTGGTCAAGTGACCAGTCCATCACGATCGGGTACTGCAACCATACTGCACGCTCAGACGGAAATGAAGCCATCCAAGCCATCTACTCATGTCACGTCATTCCATGTGACAAACGAGGTCAACATTGGACTACTCCGTGAAGCCCTTGCGGCAAAGAGTGCGCAGGCGACGAGTCTCAAAGCCAAACTCATGGAGGTGGAACGAGATATCCAATCTACCTCGGCGCAGCTTCAGCAAGAAATTGGAGAGAAGGAACTTCTACGCTTAGAAAAGCATGACCTTCAATCACAAGTGTCGTCCCTTGCATCGGATAAGGAGTATGCTGTAACCGAGCGCGAACTTGTATTGGCAGAGAATGAGAAAATTGCTGCTACAGCTCAGGAGACGATTGAGAAGCAAGCCTCGATGGTAGCAGAGTTGCAAGCTATGGTGTCATCATTGCAAGGTCAACTGACGACTAAGGAAGAAGAGAATGTACGTGCTGTCCAAGTGTTGAATGATCAAGTCAGTCAACAGCAAGCCGAGTTCGAGGCTGGAAAGTTAGAAGCGCAGGAGTTGGAGCGTCAACTGCAACTTGCCGGAAATGACATTGCCAGACTGAGCACGGAGCAAAACAATTCGAATGAACTCGTTGATCAGTTGCAGAAGACCCTTTCCGATCTCACGTCTGCCAAAGAAGAGGAAGTAACAGCATTGCAAGGAAAGGTAGAGGAACTCCAGTCCAACCTATCAGATTTGGTAACCAAGTGCGGCACAGCTGACGAGCGAGTCGAGGGACTAACGACTGATGTTGAGGCCTTGCGAGAAGAGAATAATAATCTTTCGTTACGTCTGGATGATGCTGAATGCAAAGTTAAAACAGTGAAGTCTGAGAGAGACAATTATCTCAACATGGCCGAGCTTGCGAAGTCTGAAACGGAGAAGATAATGGCTGACCTCGAGGACGAGAGGGCCAAGCACGCAGGGACAGTTGAACATTGTACTCAAGAGATTGATTCATTGAACCAGCAATTATCAGAGGCGGCACTGCAAATTAGTGGATTGAATAATGACTTATCGAGCGCTTCGACCGACAAGGGTGTTTTGGTCAAACAGGTCGAGTCCACGACGTTAGAGTTGGCCTCAACGCAAGAAGAATCCGAACGACAAGCGGCCAAAGTTGTCGAGCTCCAGTCTATCATTGACACCCTTACCGCAGAACGTGACACAGCGAATGAAAGGGTCGCCAGTTGCTTGTCTGGGAATGAGGAAGTCGAGAAAGTTTTGTCATCTTTACAATCTGAGAGGGATATGCTTGCGTCGAGTCTACAGCAGTCGAAGGAAGATGTTTCCCGGCTCGAGAGAGAACGCAATGAGGCGACCAGTCAATTGAATAGTTTGCAAGACTCTGTTATCGAGCTGAAGGGTGAGACGGAAAGTTTGTTAGCCGAACGCGATGCCTCCAAAGCTGAGATCAGTGCTCTTTTGTCTCAACTGGCGGCGAGGACTACCGAATATGATGCCGTCGCTGTAGAGCACAAGCAATGTATGTCCGACCTGGAGCGTGTGGTTGCCGAAAAGGATGCGCTTGCTTCCGATCTCGCAAACGTCGAAGCTAAAGCAAGTGGTGGCGAGGAAGTCTTGTCGTCGATGAATTCTGAGAAGGAAATGCTTGTTTCGAGTTTGCAGCAGGCGAAGGACGATGTTTCACGGCTCGAAAAAGAACGTGACGAGATGGTCAACCAATTGAATACTTTGCAAGCCAAGTTGCAGGATGAATCTGACAGGTTGTCATCTGAATGCGATGCCTCCAAAACTAAGAACAATGATCTTTTGTCTCGGCTAGAAACAATGACGGACAAATATGATGCCCTCGCCGCAGAGCATAAGCAATCCATTTGTGATCTTGAGCGTATCATCGGTGAACATGAGATGTTGGTTTCCGAGCGCTCCAATTTAGATGCTACAGCACAGGACACTCTTGCCAACCTTGAAGCGAGCGTGAAGGATAAATCAGAAGAGGTGAAAGCGCTGAATGAAACCATCGCGTCACTCAATGCCAAGATAGAAGAGTTCGCAACGCAGGCAGCTTTTTTGACGCAAGAGAGAGATGAGCTCGTAGCTCAGTTGGAGGAGTCCGCCAACTCGCGTTCCATTGAACAGGAATTGGTCGCAGAGAATCGTTGCGATAGTGTCTGTGATGTCAAATCATTGCAGGACGAGGTTGTTGAGTTGAAGTCCCTTCTCGTTTCAGCCAATGCAAGCGTCGATGAAGCTCGTTCGGCCGCGCTTTTTGCAGACCAGGAGCTGGAAAAGATGGAAGTGGAGCTTGATAATACACTGAGGAGGCTTGCGGAACATGAAGAGGCTCGGCGCATTGCTGAAGACAAGCTTCGATTGGCAGAGCTATCACCGAGAAACTCGCCTGCCCGAACCGATTCAGAGGAAGAACTCCTTCGAGATATGGAAGGTAAGTGCAATTTACGTAAGCCGTGTTGTCTTCTCTCACTCGAAGAAGTACTCATTCATTTTCCGAATCGATAATTCGTTCTTCAGTTCTGATGGGAGAAAAGATTGACGCCGAGTCTCGCCTTGAGCAAGAGCTCAACCGACGAAAAGAAGCCGAGGATAAAATTAAGCGTGCAGCTGAAGAAGAAAAGCAGCTCTTGCTTGACGAGGCGGAGGAGAAGATGATCTCACTTCGTGACGTGATATCTCAGCTCAAATCGGACTTATCACGCGTCGAGTCTGACTGTTACAGTGCGAGGGACGAGAACACAGATCTTCAGGATAACGTAAAGAGAATGGAAGCCAGAGCAGCAGATTTCGAACGAACTATCGCATCGGTGACGGATGAGCTTTCAAAGGAGAAGAATGAGAAGAATATTTTACAAGAGAAGTTGGATGCACTAGAAGCACAAAGTGCTTCATTCAAAGCGCAGGTATTTGCGGCCAAGGCTTCATTCGAGGCTGAAGCTCAGGCCAAGCTTGCCGATCTTGAAGATCAGCTCAACCGTGCACTCTTCCAATTGTCCGAATCGAGGAAAGAGGCGCATCGATCGAAAGAAACTGTCGCAGATTTGAACAACGACATTGACCAGTACAGAAAGGAGATAGACTCGATCAAGGGCGCAACCTCCAACGAAAAGGATATCGAATTGAGCGAACTCAGGGAGGAGCTTGTTCAGACGAAATTTGACCTTTCCCATTTGGAAGCTGATTTGATTTTGGCAAAGCGAGATCTCGAGAGTGCTAAGGAGAAGATCGGTTCTGTGAAGCGACATGAGCACGAGAAGCAGCAAAAGTTTGCTGCGAAGGCAAAAGAGACTATCGAAACGCTCAAAGATCGGCTTGCAAAGGCCGAGTCGGCACAACATGATGCTTCTGTCGACGAGAATGTGCTGGCAGAGTTGACGGACTTGAAGAAAGCAATTCGCGACAAGGATGAACGTATCAAAAAGCTTGAAAAGACTAAGATTACCAAGAGTCAAATTGCAAATATTCAAAAGTTGAAGGTAAGTGCGGCACGGCGACTTCTTTTCATCTGGGTGAATCACGTAGACTCATATTTACGCGCCGCACTCTTCCACAGGATGAACGGACTCAATTCATGGCCGAGGCGAAAGAGTACAAACAGCGTGTGGAAGAATTGGAGAGTCGAATTCCTCGTCGTACTGGATTGTCAGAACGGACTGACTCAGGCGTCAATCAATCGAAAGAGATTGAGAAATTACAAGACGATTTGAGGCAATGTGAAAATAAACTTCGGAAGTATGTCCAGCACAGTGAACGTCTCGAGGCTGATCGGAGGAGTGTGTTTGACGCCATCTCATCATGTGACATTGGGGACATTGTCGGTGATAGCATGGTCGATATGGTTGCATCGTTGTGCGATAAACTCGTATCGCTTGAGGAAGAATGTGTTGCGCTGTCGAGCTCCGAGACGAAGGCTGCTGCGTATTTAACTGAATTGGATTCTCTCCGTGAAAAATACTCGGCACTTGAATGTCATGTGCAAGGCTTTGAGGACAAGGATACAAAAATGGCCACAGCGCTTGCCGAATGTAAAGACAATCTGAAGCGCGCTCAAGGGAAAGTCAACGCCCTAATGAAGGAAAATGAGTCACTAAAGGCAATGGCCGAGAGGGCCAAGGGGAACATATTGGAGCTTCAGAGCGAGCGTAGGCGGCTGACACAGTATCTCGAGAATGAGAATTTGCAGCTAGGTGACGAGTTGAAGAGGACGAAGAAGGAACTGCAGGAGACGAAAGCGGAGATTGATGCAATCAGGAACAGCGCCTTCAACAATGAGCAGACAGTGGAGTTGCAAGGTTTGAGTAATTTATTGGGAGGCGCTTCATCAACAAAGCGTGCATCGTCGGCGACGTTGAGAAACACTACCCCTTTGCCACTGGTCGGTACTGCTCTAAAATCAAGCCAAAAGCCTTGTCCCGAAAGCCCCGTCGTTGAAGGAGAGAGCAACAAAATGGATAAAGAAAATGTTCACAATACAGAGAAGACGACGATATCATCCACAGTTCATTCACCATTCAGCTCGGCAAAGAAACGAAGCGCCAATCCATTCTCGAGTGTGAAGAAGGCCGTCACGAGGAAGAGGAGAGCACTTGCCGACCAAACTCCAACGAACAGCTATGCACTTGGTGATAGTGGTGAGCCTACGGTAGATGTGACAAGTGAATGCAAGCAGTCCTAAGCTTCGTCAAGAGGAAATACACAAATTGTTCATGATGCTACGATCGATACTTTTGAAAAGTTTGGAACAGTAGCAACGTCCTTTACATATTTACATTAAATGTCCAAAAGGTAGCATGACTCTCTTGTAAGTAGCATTTCTGTTTCCCTCCGGCATCTATTGCGTTCCAACGACGACTATCAATGAAGCCCTGCAAGGCCTCATCAGAGGTGCAATGCCAGACAAAAACTGCATGTTTCTTCACCAATAGTGAGGGTATTGACGGTAAATACGTGACGAGGATGGTATTCATCCAACATCGATCATTCATTCATCCAACGCCATCAGACATGTTCTAAAAGTCTCATAGGCTCCAAAGAACACAAATCCACCAATCGATATCCACATTACTCTGGGCTGCACTCCTCTGAAAAATATCGAACTCCCACTACTCTCCTCTTGCATCAAACGTTGGACTACATCCTTCACACCATGATAGGGCACACCCAATCTATCCGATCCAAGCATTAACCGTGTCTTAATAACATCCAATGGAGTGGTTAATCCAGCAGCAATCCCCCCTGATATCGATCCACATGCCGCAGCTTGTAATGGACTAGTAGTGTATCCCTGATACTCTCCCACAAGTACCTTTAACTTTTCATATAGTGGGAATTGTATAAATGCAAATGGCACTTCTCTTAGTAATGTAATTCCATATCCTCGATAGAGTCCACCAAATACATTGGAGGCAAATGCTCGTCCATCTTTTTCAGATAGGACTAGTTGTAGTGTGGAAGAGAGGGTGGAGGTTCCGATGGCATTGGTTTGCATTTTGGATTTGAGTACTTCGGTGGGGACACGGACTAGACAGGCCATGGCTTCACCGATGGAGGCAGATGTCATGTGGGTTAGGGCTGGTGAGGTGGCGAGTTGATAGCTCAGCCCCGACGATGATGATGATGATTTGAAAATTTCCTGCTGCCAATTTCCAATAATTGGTTTCATCGTTTCATACGTTCCAAAGAACAATGCGGCGCCAGGGGCACTTCCAAAGGCAGCCGCCCAAAATCCACGATAGACATTCTGGAATCCACCACTGGCAAAGAACCCATGCGGTGACTGTAATCGAGTTTTTAATGTGTCGATTGGGAAGAGTGCCACGTCGACAGAGGTGCCGGCGAGACCGCCGGCGATGAGAGAGGTTAGGAAGGGGTTGTGCCGTTCGATGCTAGTAGCAGTAGCATGGTCGATGTTGGTGGTGGTAGTGAGGTCGTCTTTGGTGGAGGACGCCATGGTTGATGTGATTTTTTGGAAGGTGGAGGCGCTGCCGACTGCCGACGACGACGACCGACCGACCACCCACCACGCCACCATCCACCCGTGTTACTTTTCTTCCCGCCATTTTCGCCTTCAATCTTTTCCCGCCATTATTTCACCCCTATTACGGGGCTCTGACGACGGACGACGGACAGATCAAATAAGTAGGAGTACTAATTTCGAGAAATGAGCCTGTCCGTCGTCAGAGCCCTTTAATAGGGGTGCCATTATTTCCCGCCATTATTTCTTGCCATTATTTCCCGCCTTTTCCAGAAGCTCTTCCCGCCTTTTTCGCCTCCACCACTCCTTCCCGCCATTTTCACAAATTCAAAATTCTTTCTGTCACTCTGTCCACAGCGCTGTCCTTTGATGACGACCATGACCATGACGTCCGCCCAAGCACGCCTGTTTCGGCACTGC
>JALLBK010000857.1:0-10278 GCA_036940085.1 Discostella pseudostelligera
GAAGCAGGAAGCAGGAAGCAGGAAGCAGGCAATCATAATGAAAAGCAGCAGCTGAGACGATGATTAGCAGACCAATGAGGAGGTAAGGAACAGTATAATTTGGTGATTGTATTTTACACATGTTTACTAGTACTGCAGTGAATTTTATTGCAAATACCTGATCACCACTGAATTATCTTGGTATGTCAACAACTTGCATAAGATACTACGCATAGTAGCTACTACTAGATCATGTTTGCTGGGTGCTATGCATCCATACCAAAATGCATAAATGCATGATGTGTTCAAGTTCAATTGGTGCTCATAATCCACCACCCAAGCTTCATCTTCACCAAGAGGATCTTTAACCAATTGGTCAACTTCAGACTACTGCAACTCCATCACTATTGGTCTGATCAACATAATTCAACATTCATTAGAAAGGTAATTGAATTTTAAACAACTTTGCACTGAAAAGTGCATTGATTGTACAATTTCTACACAAGTTATGGTTACTTGAGGTAATTTGTGTAAAAAGTTCTAACAAAAGTTGTAGTAGTAGGAGTACCAAAGTAGCACCTGTGGAAAGGGTTAATCTTTTGCTGGCTTTTTGGATCTTTGGATCTTCACCAATCTCAACTCGATCGACTGTCGTCATTCTCTGCAATGGTGGATCTGAAATTTAGCGATGAAAGTTACAGAAGCCTCCTTGAGAACATTCGCCAAATCCAGTACCTCAAGCTCGAGATCCAACAACACCTACCAACACCAACAACAACATCATCATAACACCAACACTTTCATCATAATTTATTTTCCTCACTTCCGCTTCTTCCAACCTTTCATCTACTATCCAATCTTCTACCTAGTCCAAATACCGCCACCATGACCGGAGTTGAATTAACCGCAGCCTGGAAGGCTCTCACAGCCCACTTTGCGGCTACGTCCAAAACCCATGTCCGCGATCTCTTCGCTGCAGATCCGTCCCGCTTCGACAAGATGAGTCTGAAATTCGAGGATCTGCTTGTGGACTACTCGAAGAATTGCGTGACGGAAGAGACGATGAATCTCCTCTACAACCTTGCCGAAGAATCCGATGTCATCGGGAAGGCGAAGGCGATGTTTGCTGGAGAGAAGATCAACAACACCGAAGGCCGTGCCGTTCTTCATGTGGCGCTCAGAAACCAGTCTAACACTCCCATTTACGTCGATGGCGTCGATGTCATGCCAGAGGTCAACGAGGTGCTTGCCAAAATCAAGACCTTTACTGAAAATGTTCGAGATGGGACGTGGAAGGGCCACACCGGCAAGCCTATCAATACTGTCGTGAACATTGGTATTGGGGGCTCGGATCTTGGACCGGTCATGGTGACAGAAGCGCTCAAGCCATACAGCAAACGAGATCTCAAAATGCTCTTCTGTTCGAATGTTGATGGAACGCACATTGCGGAGATTCTTAAGCAGTGCGATGCGGAGCAGACGCTCTTCCTTATTGCGTCAAAGACGTAAGTGACTTCATTGTTGTGCGCATTATTTTGCAGTGGATGCATCGGAAATATGAGCGAGACTCATCTGGTTTTCTCTTGGTAGGTTCACCACCCAGGAGACAATGACTAATGCAGGAACGGCAAAAAAGTGGCTTCTGGATTACTACAATGGTGATGCATCCAGTGTCGCCAAGCACTTTGCCGCTCTTTCTACTAACGCTGCCGCCGTGTCGGCCTTTGGTATCGACACTACCAACATGTTTGGCTTCTGGGATTGGGTCGGTGGACGATACTCCCTGTGGTCGGCTATTGGCACACCAATAGCATTGTCTTTGGGTTTTGATGCCTGGATGGAGATGCATGCTGGAGCGCATGCCATGGATCAGCACTTTTTGAATGCTGACCCCAAAGACAATGTGCCGTTGACACTTGCCTTGATTGGTATTTGGTACAATAACTTCCACGAGGCGGAGAGCTTGGCAATTTTGCCGTATGATCAATACATGCATCGATTTGCGGCGTACTTCCAACAAGGTGATATGGAAAGTAATGGGAAGTATGTTTGTAAAGATGGAGAGCGTGTCAACGTCCAGACGGGTCCAATTATCTGGGGAGAGCCTGGAACGAATGGTCAGCATGCCTTTTACCAGCTAATTCATCAGGGTACCAAGCTCGTACCATGTGACTTCCTTGCGCCGATCGAGACACATAACAATGTCGCAAAGGATCTTGGAGCTCCAGTCGATCACCATCCTATCCTTCTTTCCAACTACTTTGCTCAGACCGAGGCGATGGCGTTTGGGAAGAATGCGGATCAGGTCCGTGCCGAGTTACAAGGAGAAATGACGGATGCGGATGCAATCGAGGCACTTGTACCCCACAAAGTGTTCGAGGGAAATAGGCCATCGACCTCCTTCCTTTTCCAAAAGCTTACTCCACGCATGCTAGGCGTTCTTATTGCCATGTATGAGATGAAGATCTTCTCTCAAGCAGCAGTGTGGAGAATCAATGCATTTGATCAATGGGGAGTTGAGTTGGGTAAAGCGCTGGCGAAGAAGATTTTGCCTGAATTGGGTGGATCGGATGAAGTTACTAGTCATGACAGTTCGACAAATGGGTTGATTAACTATTACAAAGCCAACAAGAAATAAAAGGATCAACAGCAGTTGCTCATCGGAATGTTGTGTGCGCACTTATTGGTGTTTTGTGAAATGGAGCAGATAGAACCATAGTAATTCTGTACTAATTGAACAAACATGCTCCTCAAGTGTCTTTGGCCGATTCACCTTTCCTCCGGTTGCGATATTTCCTAACAAACACAGAGATTCATCACTCAACTGGATCACCTCGTTTGTCTCCATTCCATAGATAAAATCCTTTCCCTGTCTTTCTGCCCAATTCGTTGCGTTCAACTTTTTGCTTTAGAATATTTGGCACGACAAATGCCTTCTCATCCGGGAAATCTTTCACCCAGCCTGATAACGTGCGATTTTGTCAAAAGAGCGCAATCAGTACCAACAACGACATAATAATGTAGGCGTTCTCAAAGTGCATACTCTAATAACCTTTCTCACCTTCAACAATGAACAAACATGTATCCAATCCAATATAGTCCGCCAAGTGCAGAGGACCCATCCTGCCAACAAAGGATATAGTTGAGAGTGCATACAGGCGAGATAAGAACAATATCGAATGATCGGTGAAATTGGAATACACCACTTACGGATGTCCCGCACCCAGCTGCATAGATAGATCGACATCATTGATAGTGGCATCCCCTCGCTCCATCAACAACATGGCTTGCATGATACTGGGTACCAAAAGCCGATTTACAATAAAGCCAGGAGTATCACGACATTTCACCCCAACTTTTCCGATCTGCTCAACCCACTTCATAGTCTTATCAAATAGGGCCATGTCGGTATGATCGGTACGAATAACTTCCACCAGCTTCATGATCTGGACAGGGTTGAAAAAGTGCACCCCCACAAATTTCTCAGGACGTCCAGATGCCAATGCCATTTCCGTAATGCTAAGCGAGGAAGTGTTCGAAGCAAAGACTGTTTCGGATTTGCATTGCTTCCCGAGATCAGAGTAGAGTTGTTTCTTTAGGTCCATATTCTCAATGATGGCCTCCACTATTAAATCCGTATCGTTGAGTGCATCGCGATCAGTGGTGAACGTGATTTTGTGGATGAGAGCGTCGGCGTCGGCATCACTCAATTTATCTTTGGAGACTAGCTTCTCGACCGATTTTGTGATACGATCGCGACCACGCTCGAGGAAGGAAGGATCCGATTCATATGCAATGATGGATGAATGAATTCCACTTTTGGCAGCGGCCGCGGCGGCCGTCTGGGCGATTCCATGTCCCATGAGACCCAGACCGATGACGCCCAATTTGTCGAAGCCGGCGCCAATGGTCGGCGAGGTCGAGAATTGATGGCGGGTGAGTTGGAAACAAGATTTGTAGCCATTGCCATTGCTCAAGGCCCACCGGGCGAAGGAGATAGGTAACATGGTGATTGAAGTCCGTGGTTCAAATTGCCTTTATTTGTGATACTGCCATGGGAACAGTACCGCCGGCCGCTGCCGAAGTTGTCAATGATGCGAGAGATGATAAAATATCTCCAACATCTGCTGATAGAGTCGCGGGAGGTGCTCACGTGAGAGATGAGTGCGAGCCTACGACCATGAGATTTTTGGCGGGATGAAGATCATTGAATTCGCGATCTTTCTCAATTTTCAGAGATCATGGCGATCAATTCCACGTGGGAAAACATATGATGAATATCCCTTGCTTCCCGCCAGAAAGAAAGATTTAATCGACAATTTGGCGATCTTTAGTGGGTAGCGTAGAAAAATTCGCCGATTCTGGTTCTCTTTGCCTTGACACTGACAGAAGCCCACGTCAAGCAAGGACATCCTCCACATCGCACATCGCTCGATCAATAGCTAGCCGCAGCCCGCAGCCAAGTTAAGGTGACATGACCATGACAGCATGATCGATATCGTAGTCCAAGGTGAGGTGAAGCCCCGGACGTAACCAAATTGCCTTCATAGAGTGCGAGAGAGTTCATCGTCCATTGGTACCCAAACTATGCTTCGACATCTTCCGCTGATACTTTTGGCCATCGCTTACTGCCCTGCCACCTCGGCATTCACATACCGCGACATCTCTGAAAAGGCGTGCAGAGAGAAGACGCCGCACACAACAGTGATACATGCATCAGGAGAAGATGATGTATCACTTTCGTTGCCAACATTATTCTGGACAAAAAGCTCTGGGAATATTTTGAGCAGAAGATATTGTTGTTTAGTATTGCAGGCAACTAGTGGACGTAGCAGTGATAGCGACAAGGGAAAAGATGGCGGTGGCAAAAAAGGTTACCGATTTGGGGATATCACAAAGTCCCTGATTGGCGGTAGCGTTGAAAAAGTGAGATATTTTACGATATGACATTATTGCTCAGATCGAATTTCCTCAGTGTCTACTTATACTCCTTGCAGATTACAGGCAAGCATTATGAGTTTGGAGGTGAGAATGACGTACAATTCGCGATGATTACAATGCATTGTTCGACATGAGATTCTTTGTGTAATTCGAATAACTTGCAATGCACTCATACTTCCTATGCTCTGCAGATCTCTCCCGGGCTATAGATTCATCTGTTAAAGAGAAGATAAACGATCTTACTGGCAATGACGACTACGAGTTTGGAGATTTGAGGTGAGTTAAGCTTTGAACGACATTGCATTTGGTCACTTCCTTTGCAACGTTTTCAACATCAATGCTACTGTTTAGTCGATGGGTGGACACCAAGATCAAAGGAGAAGTGAATAAATTTACGAACAAAGACGAGTACCAATTTGGAGATATGACGAAGGAAATTTTAAGAAGGGTGGCTACTGGACAGTACACATTGGACGATTTATTCATGTTGTTGAAGGCTTTGGCTATATTCCAGGCTAGTATAAGCCCTATCGGTTAGTTCGAAGTATGGTGTTTGTCTACTATGTCCTTCATATTAACTGAGCAATCGCCATATTCGTATTCATAGCCGGATTCTTGCCAGTGAAATTGCTTGTTCAATTATTTGATTATTCACTTCTTAATGATGTAGCGGGGAGAGTGACATCCGCTTTGGCATTGGAGCTTGATAAGCGTTTGAAGAAATCTTTGTTGGGGGATGAAAACTACCAGCTGGGTGATGCAACGAAACGGACAATTTCTAATGCGGTCAAGATTTACACCGGCAAAGGTTTGTCTGTAGAGAAATGATCTTGGTACCATTATTTGCAGGTCATACTCACTGTCTTTCACCCTCACAACAATTTCAACTAAACGCGGCCAGAATCGTATGAGTTTGGTGATGTGACGAAGAGGATCATGTCTAGCTTTGCAGAGGACGCTAAAACTGCTCAGGGCCGCCAAATGGTTGCATTTCAGTCACCCAAAACCATGGAGGCATTAGATGATTGGGATCGCTTGTCAGAAAAGGATCTAAAATTTGGTC
This sequence comes from Discostella pseudostelligera, assembly GCA_036940085.1. Taxonomy (NCBI): domain Eukaryota; phylum Bacillariophyta; class Thalassiosirophyceae; order Thalassiosirales; family Thalassiosiraceae; genus Discostella; species Discostella pseudostelligera. Next base: position 5,984 of record JALLBK010000857.1, read on the forward strand.
TCGATGAAATTGAGAAGTACGTAGAACGCGTCGAAAGGGACCAGCGAGGCGAAACAAGCAACAAATAACATTGCATGCCTATGATGGTGAAGACCAATCGATTAAAATTATTCAACATAAACGAATTGTAAGTCTTCAACGTCACAACAACAATGATGTCAACGTTGATAATGCTATCGCATAAATGCCTGAATACATCACATCAATTTTTACATGTAGGCATTTAGCTTCATGAACCGCTGCGCTCATATAGCCCACCACTTTTTCTTTGAATGCATGGCATCGTGTGCGGATGGCTTTAAATGTATCACTGGTGCCGATGGAGACGCAGCCATTGTCGGGTTCCTCTTCAGCTGCAGAAGCTCATGTTCGAGGCTACTTATTTTTTGCTCCTTGGCTTGTGATGCCTTCTTCTCGGTTTCACATTGAACTCGAAGCCTTTCCACTTCGGCCCGCAATTTCCCAGTCTCTCTCGCTTCAAGCTGTACAGCTGCTAACTTCTTTTTCATATGAATAACCCGCTTCTTCAAACTTTTAACTTCGTAGGAGGTGGTGTCCAAAGAACCCTTGCTCTCCAGCGTCATGTCATCAAAATCTCCTTCTCCTCCCAAGTCTCCCCCCTTGCTTGACAAACTTAGACGCTTCCCCGTGCCAGTGATGTACATAGCCCCGGGACGACTCCCCACATCACTTTCTCCATCAGTAGAGTCCGCAGCGTCACTTTTATCCATATTTCCCACGTCTGACCCATTCGCCAACATTCTTGGTGTGTGACCGCGCACAGAGTCGATCTTAGCACGTAGGGCGGCAACCTCTTGCCGTTCGTTCGCAAGATCCTGCCGTAGCCTCTCAATCTCCTCGTAACTCCGTCGTACATGATCCTCATAAACCCCCACAGTCCTCTTTTTATCATCACTGACCACCTTCATCATCTCTTGTATAGCCCGAATCCGCGCCAGTTCCTCAATCTGTTCCGGAGTGGCCTTTGATTCAATTACGAAATCAAGCTGCTTCATATTTTGCTGTAACATATCCATCTGATCCACCAGCGATGTCACGACCTTTTGATTGGAATCTATATTTGCGATAGCCTTCTCTTGACCCTCCTGCATGAAGGATTTAAGTTCTTTCATCTCTGTGCATAAGTCGATTAAGATTTGCTGTGCGGTGTCACGCTCCACAGACGCATAGGAGTACAAAGACGCAGCGTCGGCATCTTTGCGCCTCGACTTTCTTTTCTTCTTCTTTTCTTTGTCCTTTTCCAGCATTCTTTCATTGTCGGTGCCACTGGCTCCAAACGAATCAAGGATCTCCGCCATCGCCATCGCCGCGGGCAAGATTGTGTCGGCACTCTCCAATGGGTTCGAGGTGGCCGATCCGGAGCGGACGCTCTCCCCGTCTTCTTCGATAGTGGTGAGAGCGGCAGCGATCAAGTCCATCACTGCAAAGCTTGTCGCAAACTAGCGGATGTCTTTCAATGACCAGAGTCCTGTTGCTGTTGCAGCGGGATATGAGGGGAAACAACTCCTCTACTACCAACACCTCTAGGTGACACTACCACCATTGCCATTGCCACCGGCCACCGCCGTCATGCACCTTCCTTTGCCTTTGCCTTTGCCCTTTTTGCAGCAGATGATACGATAGATGATAGACGCCAATTTCACCACAATTTTTCTTCGCTATTCCCGCCATTTTCGCCACAATTCTCTTCGCCAAATATTCTTCCCGCCATTTTCGTCACACTAAACCGAGTTTCGGATTTCTATCTGTCTCTGAGCGAGGTACGAACCTCTTCATTGGCTGGAATACCTAACCAGATCATGAACTAACAAACACTATTTGAAAGTTGTTCTCTTTCTAATGAAGATTATGCATAAGTAGTAAGTTATCAACTGCATTAGATTTGTCGGTACTTATTGTGATCACCCCGTCCTGGCGCCTAATCGTACAGTTCTTTCTCACTGTGCACGCCAGCAACCTCATCGTCATCACTGCACCCGTAATCATGAATATTCATATCATTCTTGGGTATACTTCGATTACGAAAGTCCAACCTCCATTCATCCCCAGAGTCATCAGAAAAGTATGAATTGTTCTCAATGCATGCATCCGCGTCACGATAGTCATCGTAGTCATCCGAATCGATTAGACTGTTTGATACATCATCCGGGTAATCATTTCCATCGTAGCCCTCATCATTGGAATCATAATCATCTTCGTTACCACCCATGGAGTCGTCACCATCAATGTTCCCATTGTGATAATACCGCTGAACAATCCTATCATTATCATCGGATGAATAACAACCGCCACTACCGTATTGGTTGGTACCACCACCTCCGGCAACATCTAAAATGAGCTCACCCTGTTCATTCCAATAACCGAATCCTTTTTGTAATTCAATTGAGGATGCCCATCGACTCAAATTTCCACTTGAATTGGTATCAGTATCATCCTCAGATAGGTTCGTGGAGTGCTCCAGATCAGGGATGTAGTCAGTGTTGACGGTGGATGTTCCATCCTTGAGTTGTAGATAACGAGACTCTTCCTCACCACCACAGCTCCTACCATTGATCTTTTCCGACTCATTATTTTCCGCATCCGCTTCCAAACAGTACAGATCGTAATAGTACTCCTCCTCCACATGTTCATCTGAACGAATGTTCATATCGTCAAGTGCCTTCCTCTCCCCTTCGACTAATGCAGCAACCACTGTATCGTATCCATCCTTCCGTGCCAACCCCGTGGGAGTATAGCCCAAGGCATCAAATATTGTGGGATCGGCACCCATTTCGAGTGCGGCATGTACTCCCGCGAGGTCTCCCCATAGTGCTGAAATATGCAGAACTGTCCGTCCCTTTCCCACGTTCTGTTCAAGGTCGCCATTTGCTGATGAAATATTATCTACGCCTCGTGAAAGTGCATGGTTGATCATCTTTATGCCCCGGGGAGTGTTGGCCTTGTAGCATAATCGTGGATCATTATTCAAGAAGGATAAATGTGGCATAACCGATCCACCCCCCTGTTGATGTAGGGCGGTAAGTGAGTTCTCGATGAGCTGGACTGTCTCGGGCTCCAGCACGTGGCAGTAGTAGATGCTGTTGTTGGCATTGCCACCAGAAGTGCTAGCGCCAACATCAGCATACGATTGATTCCAAAAGTCTGATTCTAGCACTGTCCGACTCTGTTCCACTACCAACTCTACTTTTCTACGTTTTCGACATTGTCCATCGCCACCACTGTCACCAACAACATCGTTATCACCACCTCCACTTTCTCTCTCACGCACTCGTCGACTGCGCTCTACCTCGCCTTTGGGGACATCACCTTCATAGCCACGGCAGATATCCTTCTCCTCCTCCTCCAACTCGTCTTTGAGCATGACATCCACAATACGAAGCCATTTGGATTTTTCTTCCCCCTTTGAGGACCAAGTAGCAGTGGATTCCGCACCAGCAGTAGCACCAGATGCGGCTGCTGCTATTCCCTCCATCGATGATAATGATGCATTGTAGACATTCTCCTTTGAAAATGGAACCAATGGCATTGGCACTTCATTTCCCGCTGGCACTGAAGCAATAGTAGTATTAGCAGTAGTAGTAGTTGTTGATGATGACGATGTTGGGTCTAATCGCTTTTGCAAATCGGTAATTTTGCGAAATATCGCTCGTCTTAGTTTGGGTTTGGTAGGTGGTGCTGGCGTCTTTGCATTGTTGTTCGTCGCCAAATAATCATGACTTGTCGAGTTGACATTGACATGCTGGAGAATTCCATTAGGAATGGGATCAGTAGGGATGGAAATGATGTGATTACCAACCCTACTACTGGTGAGACTCCTACCCCTCGCTGGTGTTTGAAACAAGTGATTGTTGGTAGTGGCAATAGCAATAGCAGCATCTGTAGCAGTGGCATCGGTGGCGACGACAACAACGTCTTTTTCATTCTCCGCCGCCGAGGGATGAAAGCTCACTGACGATTCAAACCCTTGGGCCAATGCCATTTCCTCCCCCCTGTCAACAATTTTACGCCGCTTAGTCGAAGGTAGGACGAGTTGGATGCGATCGGGAGCAATAATGGCGCCACCGACAGTGTTGTCGGCGCTACCGGCATTTACATCTTGGGCATTGGCATTGGTGTTGGTGAGGGTGGTAGCGGTAGTAGTAGGCGACGGACGACGTCGCTTCACTCGCAATAGGATTCGTGCTTTGATCTTATTGGTGACACCACCACCACTACCGGTCGTCATTGCGGTATTGGCTTGGGCGGCGGCATCGGCAGCCTTCATCGTCCTCGTC
>JALLBK010000860.1:2425-17488 GCA_036940085.1 Discostella pseudostelligera
AATAAATGAAATCCAACGCATCTCCAACTCGTCTCAACTCGTGCACTCATCATCATTAATTCGACCAAATATAAATAACCATGACGACCGCTTCAACGAATAGCAATAGCAACAATCCCACCCTCACCGAGCCCTTCCACAATGACCAATTCGAGTCATTGCCACATGTCCCATGCGTCTCTCTATTCCATCGTTCTGGACGTGTCGGCTGCGGCACCTACGGGCATCAGGTGATGAATGGACGATTGTTGCATTGGACCAGCGTCGTCAGTGTCAGTTATACCGATGATAATGATCAAGATGAAGCATCGTCGTCGAACAATAAGGGTACTATGCCACCCTATGTGGCAGTCATGGACGAAGTGAGCTACACTTCTACGAACATTGCCAAATTGATAAAGTATGCGTCGCAATATACTGCTAGAAACGAGTACGGGTCAACAACAACTACCCCTGTGGAAGAGGCAGAGGTTGTGCCTGGTAGTGATCGAGCAATGCGTGGGGTGTTGGTCTTGAAATCCTCCTCCTCCTCTGCTACTGATTCTGCAGAGAATAATGGTGTGTCTGATTTGACATCACCCGAACCATCGACGCCCCAGGGACAGTATACCCCCTCGGGACAACTTACGGTGGGGAATGCCTACCCTTGGAATGTCCACAGCAATGATAACGATGGAGAAGAAAAGGAGGGATTAATCAATCTCGACATGTACGGTATACCCACTGCCTACATTTACGATGTGTCCACGGTCAATTATCTACGATCTGTGGCCATGGAACAATCGGAATCACTTGTCGCTCAAGATCAGACTCAGGCGGCATCGGCAGGAGCAGGTGCAGGAGAGGCCTATCCATCCATCATTGCCGAATTCAACTATTACATGGGTCCAGGTGGACTTGTCGATGATAATGGAAATAATGTCTACACTTCCAAAACATGTCTAGGGTGGAAGGATACCAATGGAGAGTGGAGTCCACAGTGTGCTCCCTTGGGTGGGAATAGCATTTGGGCTACGGCGGGTTCTCCCGTTGCTTTGGAGTATGGCGCTGGTAACAACAACAATGCCAAGAAACCAACGATACTCATCTCCACCTCCATCGATTCTACATCCATGTTCCATGATCTCAGTCCTGGTGCTTCCAATGCTGCTTCGAATATACTCACATTACTCATGGCATCTCATTTACTTGGATCAACAGTATCGGATGCTACATTGGATACACTGTATGGAAAGATTGCATTTGCATTCTTTCAGGGAGAGAGTTATGGGTATTTGGGTTCACGACGATTTGTCAAGGATGTGGTTGATGGATTTACGTGCGATGGTGGTGAGGAGGGTGTGTCAAGTGTGTTCAAGACGAAGAGTCCTACAGCCATACCACGGGCATGTTTGCATCCCTTGCGATCGGACTTGACCTTTCAGAATTTAGGTACTATTCATGGAATGATTGCGGTAGATCAAGTGGGCGCTTTGGGTGGGAGTAAGAACATGTATGTTCATGGTGGTGAGACTACAGATGGTGGTGCCGGCATGGCAGCATTCTTATCCAATGTCGTGGTAGAGCTATCATCGAGTGATAATAATGGAGGCGATGGCTATACCGCCCAGGCATCGTCGGTAGGACAGCAGGATGATGGTACCGTGCCCTTGCCCCCCACACCACTCTCGTCTCTTGTTAAGATATCGGGTTCGTCCATTGGCGGGATTGTTCTTTCTGGATACGATGATGCTTTTGTTGCCAATTCGGTATACCATTCTCATTTGGATTCCACTACTACTTCCTCATCCAAACTGGTGAGTATTGATAAAGAGGCCATTGCAAGTGCAGCGACATTACTTGCACGAGCTGCCGTGGCGGCAGCCTATCAAGATGAGGATAATGGAGTGGACTATGAAACCGCGGCAGCCTATGCAGTAAAACTTCTCCCAAATGCTGTCGATTCTACCTCGGATATATTTACAAAACTGTACAATTGTCTATTCGAGGATGGGAATTGTGAAACGTTCTTATCCTATGGAGAAGTAGAGCGTGAGAATGATGCATTACGGACAGGAGTGGATTTGGGTATGGGTGTGCCACTTGGGACTCCACCCAATTATTACGTGAGCATATATGAATCGTCGAATGGACAGGCGTTTGTCCGGGCTAGTGGAAAGTATTATGGATCATTGTCGCCTGGTGAAGCGGGTGAGGATGGCGAGGTTGTGAAGAATTATGGGGAGGATGAGACGGATGCATTCTTGGTCCGTCCGACATTGTTGGAGATGTCGGTCTTTGGGTTGTTGAATGATTTCTTGGGAAGAGGATCCTTCGTGGCAAGTAGTGCTAGTGGTGATGATGAATCAGCAACAACACCTAGCCTTACCAAATGCAAGGTTAGTAGCGATTGCTCCTCCGTGTCATACTGCTCCACTTCGAACTCGGCAGCTGTAACACCCACCTGCGCGGGAGGATCCTGTGTCTGTGGCTCACGATCGCACTACCATCCTGCATTGGATGAGGCATTGTCTCCAGCGACTAATGCTCGACCGGGGAGGTTTGTTGTCAATGACAATGACGAGGGTGTTAGTGCATTGTATGCAGAACCGTATTGGTCGCATTACGTGGGTGTGCGCATCTACAATGATGCAGGAACTACCCCGGGAGTTTACGCCGCAGTCATTGGCTCGTTATTGGCATTGATGTGTATGGCGATTGTCGTGAATATGAAGAAGAAATTAGTGAAGGAAAAGGTCTATTGAAATTAAATTCTACATGGAACAACGATCTCTATTGTATTACTCTTTCGTTCTCTCCAAGTAATCGATAAATGTTCACTATTGATACACCTGACTTCCGTTGAGAAACTTGAACGATCGAATGATGTGATGATCCCACTCAAATGCGCATCAGATAGTATGGACTTCATTACTATTGCGTTACCTGCCGTATGGAGACGAGGAGCCCATGTTCCCATATGGCGACGAGCCAGCGACGGGATTCATCATGTTAGCATACTGCCACGCGGACCGATCGACCTCATTCTCATCATTCCGTCCGATGCGACGATAGAAACGATCTTGGCTCAAATCATCCGCCTCGAACAATTGGTGGTCGCTCCTCCCTCCGAAGCTAGCTCCAATAGACGAGGAAGAGGTCATGCTGGACGATATCGACTCGCGAGCGAAGTAGACACTCATTTCCGATTTCTGAGCATCCGATACTGTGTCGGCCGACGTAAATCCCCAAACCTCCAAGTTCTTGACGTCGAAGGTCACGCCACCATCCACATTATCGATATTCAATCGATGACTAGATAGATTGGAATTTCCAAAAGTTGCACTAGGAGAGGTCGTGCCGTGAAGCAAATATTTGTCCAATGCCAATCCAAAACCGTAATTGACAATATCTTCCAAAACGACCGGGGGTGCGTCATCATCATCGAGGGGTTGAGATTGCTCGCAACCACCGCTGTTACCACCAACTCCACCTCCACCCAACGCGAGCATATCCCTTGTACAAAGCTGGACGTAATCATTGCTTCCATTGTACGGGTAGACATCGATCTCGGACTCGAGCTGCGCCTGCTCGAACAGACTATGGACTGGTGTATTCCTATTTGATCTCATCCTCCAAAGAAATGATTCTCCCGTACCATAAAATCCACTACCAAAACTATTCCCATTCGGACGATGACGACGACAAGTCCACGGTGAGGATGTGAATGATCCAAACACATCTCCGTTGGTAGTCTCAATGGCAAGCACTGTATGAGTTGCCGCCCGACAGTACCGACGCAATATGTCGAGGCTGGCACCATCTCGTACCAATGAATATTTAAGCCAATAATTGCAGCTCGATAGGTGATCGGGTACGAAATTTAGTAGACTATCCATCAATGGCGGACTGAGGACATGTGGTAGCGCGGAGGCATCGTAGGCGTTTGTGCCGAGGATTTTGAAAGGCCGTGGTCGATCATCATCGTCGTCATCATCATCATGGGCGACACTATCCTCCTCCTCCTCGGCAACTTGATATCCGAACTCGGGTGCATATTCATCATGCAATACCTCCCATGCGTCATAATGATCGAAGCCACCCTGACTGGAGTTCCATGAGGAAGCAGACGATTCGTCGTGTATGGTGCCCACCTCATTGTCTGATTGGATATTATGGAAGTCGTCGTCCTCATCCCCATCACTGTAGTTGTAGTCATTGCCGCTGATATTCTCAACAGTATCATTCTTCAAGTCGGTGTTGGTGTTGACCAAAAGCGAAGAGTCGTTATCGAGCGCATCGCCATTAGAATAGTCTTCGTTCCTTCCACAACCTACATTCACTACCCGCACACCACCACCACCACCACCTCCTTCATCTTCAACTCGTTGATCCCCAATATTGTCATTGCCAATAATANCGCACACCACCACCACCACCACCTCCTTCATCTTCAACTCGTTGATCCCCAATATTGTCATTGCCAATAATATTCCTGTTGTCGTTACTATTGTTGCCATCGTCGTTGTAGTCCATGTCATCCTTTTCAAGTTGTGCACCAGAGCTCCGTTCCCTTCGTTGCCAAAATCGACGTGTACGCATTCCCCGTTGGCCCCCTCCTCCTCCTTCCCCTCCTGTACTCCTCCTCCTTCTCGCATCATCTCCTCCACCCGATCCTCGATGTCGTCGTCGTATAATTCCATGATGATATGCCTTCCATAATTCCGAATGCGCTACTACCTCCTTTCCTTCTTCTTTGGCTGCTATTGTCGGATGCTGCTGGGCGGGGGTGCTGCTCCTTCTTCGTTGCCTTGAATCTCGTTCGGACGACGCAATAATATCCTCCAAAGCCGAAGACGACGATGATGACGAAAATAACAGTCCAGCAATGGGGAGGGAGAATAGAATCTCATCATTCAATGTTGCAGACGCATTCATATCACCATCGTTGTCAAACTCGCCCTCGTCGATGTTGGTGTTGGGAGGGAGGTCAATTAGCAGATGAGATAAAAATGTTCGTTCGACTTCGGAGAGGGATGCCTGACGTTCAAAATAGGGGTGATGACGTTGATGACGTTGATGACGATGGCGAGGGTTGTTATTCATGGTGAGGGTTGTTATTCATTATTCTATTTGTGCTATTACTCTGCATCTGTGGCGGGTTGATATTGCCAGATTCATGATGTCGATGTGGTTGATACTGATGATGTCGGACGTCATGGTCACAACTTCATGGTGCACCGTTGTCAGTTATTATTGTCAAGCGATATCATGATGTTGCTGTGTTGTGCGAACTCCTTCTCTCTTCTCCTTTTCGCGAGTACCCCCCCCTTCCCTTCCCGCGCTTTTTTTACAGACGGAATATTACTACCTATTCACATACGAAATCCTATGTTGAATTCATAAGGCGGAATTTTCACATTTTAAAATCACATTTTTAAATTAATAAAGATACTTAAGGGAAATCGAGAGAAACTGCACCTCGTGACGTCACAGGGAGCTTCGTTCTTCAATCTCGACGCGCCAACACAAAAATGTTACTTCTGGAGCTTACTGGTTGTTTTACGCGCGTCGAGGTTCATATTTTTGGCAACCATGGTCGTGCATCCACTATCGCCGCGCTTACTACGACGGCAACGGCGTCGGCAACAGCGACGTCGGCAGCACACTTCCATGCCATTGGACGTGACCCTCTCTATAAGAGATGTTTGTTTTCGTCTCGTGGCCGCCAAGCAGCTACAGCAGGAGCAGGAGCAGCATTCTCCACCACCCCTTGCCATGGACGGCGGCGTCGGCAGCAGCACTGATGATGAACTTCATGATTCGACGATCCTCCCTTGTTCTTCGCCGCAGCCACCATCCGTTCCACCAAGTCCTATAACACGTCATATCATTGGGCGGGTGCGAGCAATGAAATATGACATTGAATCACGACGGCAGTTGCTGCAGCAGCAGGGAGGCGGTTTAGATGATTTTACTGTTACTGCTGGTGCTGCAGGCAGTAGCGGCGGCAGCGGTGGAGGAATACGGAGACATTCTTCCGCGTCACAACATCAAAATTATCGATCGCCGGTATCATTTTTTTCTCCAAGTTGCGATGATGATAATCATGTTGACGATGACGAAACTACTGATGATGATCAAGATCTTAATGTCATCAGCAATTCTATGATGGACAACAATGAAGAAGGCAACGTTGGCGATTACTACAGTGTCAATTTGCGATGTTTTACGGGCACACTCCGTGTCTATTCACGATCCCAATCACCGCGAGATTTTAATCAAATGCAAACATCATCGGCAATAGCAAATCCAAATGCACTTGCGAATGCAACAGCAACAACTCGATCGAAGGCAACAACTGCTAGAACAATGTCTGCTACAGACAGGGACATTTCGACACTTAAAGACGGTTGCAAAGATGAGGATGAGGAAGATGACAACATCGAGGTAGTTCTCGAGCAAAATAAGGGATTTCGCACTTCTGACAAAGAGATTAACGTGGATGCTACTGCAGAACTATCGGACGAATTGGAAAGTTCATCTAGCCGTCGACCTCGCTCGGTTAGATTTTCACTGCCACCTAGCAAGGAGGAGGGCAATAATGACGAAAATGTCCTCCGTGTATCAGAAAAGTATGATGAGGATGTGCTGCCACCGTCACCACCAGTAACCCAAACATCATCCTCATCCTCTCCCTCACTAGCACCACCTTGCAGCACTACTGGCATAAGTCCTCAACCACCCAAGAAGGCACGAATGTCCTTCCTCCACTCCCCACCCTTATTTTCCTATGCCTCTCCACCTCGAAATCCCGCCGCCAAGGCTAAGAATATTGCACGTGAAACATCCACATTACTGGCGCGGTCAAGCAAACATGTTCTGCGGCAGGTGACCTTGGCTGGGAAAGATGCCTATGATGCATTGAATGTGGAGGATCGGATAGGAATAACATCGTCATCATTGAGGTATTCAATTTCGTCATCGGCGATGAAGAGGAGGAGCAGTCTTGAGGATAATGATAATGACGACGATGCTGATGAAATGGATGATGCGCAAGACACTGGGACGGAACTCCACCACGCGTGTGCATCTCATAGCCTCTCACGAATCCGGACTCTGCTCCTCAATGGCGGTGATGGTGGTAGTACGGGAGGTGGTACCATCGATGACCTACGAAAGTGTGATAGAAAAGGGAGGTTACCGCTTCATATATTCGTCAATAATCGGAGCCTCATTGAATCTGATCCGAAGGGATGCGAGGAGGTCGTCCTCGCCATGATCGATTGCATGGGTGGACCAAGCGTGATTGTACATAATGCCGATACACTATCTTCGTGCGGGTTGATCCCATTCGTCTACGTCCTTGGATCATGGGTGGAAAGATTACATCGCGGGGCAACGATGACGACGACAACAACAACATTCGCAACTCATCTCGGTGGAGGTAGCGTATCGAACTTGGATAATAAACCACCTGCTGCATTAGACGCAGCAGCTCAGTCTTCGGACGATGGGAATGCAAAATCATCGTCGTCGTCGGTGACGCTGGAAAAGTCTTCTTCTTCGTCGTCGTCGACATCTCCCTCCCGAAGGCGGGTCACTTACCGCTCCTTGTTACCATCCTCTTTGTCGGCAAACGATACTACTTTGTCCAAATTGCAGTTCATACCGACTTCGGTGACAATATCTGTCCACGAGCGATGGGCTGTACGCTTGCTCTCTCGCCTCATTGATGAACATGTGGAAAACGTATGGCTTTGTGCCATGCTCACCAACACGAAAGAGGTCAAGGTGCGTGCGGTTACCTTCCTCAAGCTGCTGTCGAGGCTTACACTCACCGATTTGGCATCATCGAGTCAAAGTCCGGATCGGTTTAGCGCGAAAGAGATGGAGAGATTTACGACGCTTCAAGAGGAGACCTTCCACGCCGTTTACGTAATGCCTGGGTTTGTACCCGCCGTTCTCGAATTGGGTGGTCTCACCATTGAGAATATCTCGACTACCAGCGTAATGCGATACATCACCGACAGAACGATTCGAAAGGAGAGTGTATTCTTCGTCCTCATACTCGACTTCTTCTATTCGCTCTTCTTACTGATGGGATATCGGCTGAATGTGGAGTTCATATTGTTTTATCAGGATGTGAATGGGCCCGAGTATTACAATGAACATACTTACATTTCCACCTCCATACGGGGCATCGCGGGATACTTCTTCATCAAGGAGGCTCTGACCTTACTTTCACTCTACATGACATCGCCTAAGCTCGCGAAACGGTACTGCACGTCGGTTTTCAACATCATAGACTTTGCTTCTGTGGCAATGCTCCTATTGACAGAAGGGGCATTAACTACGAACCCAAATCTTATTGACAATGAGGGCTTTGCAGCCAGTCTTACAGTGATCCTGCTGTGGCTCAAACTCATGGGTGCTTTCAAGATCCTCAACAGCGCCTTTGCATTATTCCTCACTGCAGTGGATGAGGTGATGAAGAAGGTCAAGTGGTTCCTGCTCTTTCTATTTATGATCACATTCATGTTTTCGGATGCAGCGCGAACAATCGTTGCAGCGCGAGGAGACTGTCGTGGCCGAATTGACATGGATCTCTATTTGATGGATGAATTTTGCTCCGATAACCTGTTCAGCATCATCATCCGAATGTATTCCGTTGTTGTTGGAGATGTGAACTTACAGGATTTCCAGTCGTCGAGTGCCATGGTCGCCATCTTCGTACTATTCACCTTCTTCTCCATCATTATTATCTTGAATATCCTCATCGCAATTATTATTGATTCATATCAAGGTTCGAAGAAGGTGAGACTTCGAAGCTGATTTCATCTTCTACATGTTTGTACGTCATTAATGGCTGTTCCTTATTTGTACTTGGCCCGCTAGCGATCCAACCAAATCTTCAACCGAGCACGAATTGAATACGCAGCACATTTAGTTGCTAGAAAGCAATTCCTGACACCCAAGGAGCGCCCCGATTTTAACGTGGCAACGTACGCTCCTCTTTGGATGCGACAACTTCTTCGTTCTATTTTTGTTCTGGTCGTTGCCGGGGCCTTGCTCACAGCCGAGTACGGCTTTTACGGTGCGATCGTCTTCCTGACTTATGAAAAACGAGATGATTACAGTATGATTCGCTCGGTTGTCATCGTGTATGTTTGCGTGGGAGCCATCTTCAACTTTTATATCATATCAGTTGCAACAATTACACTCTTTTCGCCGTATGCTCAACGCGACAAGTCAATGAAGTTGATCAAATTTGTAGTGTGGTGTCTCGAGGAGTCAGTGGCAATGTTCCATGGATTCCTGGGGTTCAACGCGGACAGAACAGTCGATCCTATCCAACAACGAATCGACATGTCTGAGGAGTATTTGAAGAAAACTGGCAACAACGCAAGTTCTCCAGCGCCGAAGCTCTAGAGAGGTTTGAAACTCTATGAGGACGGGGCAAACTACGATTGATTAATATGCATATTAGAGTATTGATTATAGAGATAGTTGCTGGCCATTATTCGGGCTTACTTTTTATCACATCTACCTCGTCAACAGTTAACCCATCCCCGATAGCTCTTCCTCCTTCTTCAGCAAGGCACGAAAGGAGCCCAACTTATCACGCAACGAGTGAACCAAAACCGTCTTTCGATCCAGAATCTCGCCAAGTCTCGTGGCATAGAGATCAATATCGTAATCTTCTCCCTGGATAGACTGCAGCAGCGCACCCTCCTCGGTTAGAAGTTCGGCATTCTCGTGGATGGATTTCATATGCAAGTTTAGTAAATTCTCTTCCTCCTCAAATAGCTCCTTCACCGCCTGATCGAGTTTGGATAATTGCGCTGGTGCTGCTTCGATTTTGGTATGCACCTGATCATCATCACCATTCATAATCTCTTCAAGTTCGTCGTAATCATCGTCGTTGTCTTCTGAAACAGTTGGTTGATTCAGTGTGGAATGTCTCTCGACCAATGATTTCTTCGTTGGTGGTTCAGATATTGAACCTCTCATGGGCGATCTATTCGAAGGAGCGAACGTATCACCAACCTTGCGCAATACACGGTGCAGCAAGAGAGAGAGAAATGAGAATTGACACAAAAAAGGAGCATCATCAAGAGTGTATGCAAGGTCGACTTACCTTCTGCTCCTTGATGCGATCCGCATACCTCAATGTATTCACGGTATGATCCGTCGAATTACTCCCCGGGCTCAACGTCGCAATCATAGCCGTCCTTGCTGCCTTACTCACGAAACAATCCTTCAATATCAAAGTTAGTTTGCTCTGTCTGTACGGGACATGTTTGCTCTCGCTGTCAATGGCTCGGATGCACTCCTTCAACGCCAATAGCGATGTGTTGATTTCCGAACTTTCTGTACGACGCTGTCGATTGTGCTCCTTGGTGTCATTGCCACGTTCACTTCCTGCCAAATCCACCAACGACAATTTGCCTCGTAATTTACCATTGGTCTTATCACGCAAGAGTATTTGACATATGGCATGGGAGCGGGAGGAGACATCATTGGCCTCGGTGGCATGGGTGGTTCGATTATTTTGGCCCTGTTCAATGAGAGATAGGAATTCCTGTGGTGTCGATGCTTGGAATTCTTCCAATCCGGATACTATTACCTCGCCTTTTCCATCTTCCAATACCTTGAGACGATTACGATTGTTGAGTAAATCTTGGATCCGACCACCGTAGATTTCAAAGATGGCAATGGAACATGTGGTGTTGTCGAGTGAGTAGCAGCATCCGTTGTTGCTGCTGCTCAACGTCGCAAAGATATCCTCGGCTACCATTCGTTGAATACCCGTCATGGTATACGTCTTGCCTATTGTTTGGCGTTTGATAAGGTGCCGATCATTCAGGTACGATCAAGATGGTGGATAGCCGAGCAAAGAGCAAGACAATGTTCATATTCAGATGAAGATATCGACGTGTCAGTACCAAGTCTAGAGCGTCAAAAAGTGTAGGGATTCAAGTACAATATTGTCTTACCACTCCCCGTTTGCCCATAAGCAAAGACTGTTGCACGTGGTATCACACCCTTATTACCACCATCACAAACATACTGAACCAATGGTTTGGCCGTATTTAAATAAACATCTTCGGTAGATGACAATTCATCGAAGGCATGATCGAATTTGAAGGTATGATGATCACAATATTTCGAGATGCCGTCCACTCGTACCTTGGCACTGTGGACTGTGGCCGTAGGATGGAGGCAGGTGACGGCATCGTGTTCGAGTTTGGCCAGTTCTTTCGAGTTCAATGATCGTTTGCGAACGCAGACGCAGATTTTATCTTCAGACGGCACCGTCGCGGGTGATGCAGTGTTACCACCTCCACCCACAACTACAACACTAACACTATCCTCATGCCGCAATGCCACGCCACTATGTTCCTCGCGCCATTGGCGTACTAGACCGATAAAGTCGACATCGCCCGGATTGCCCTGAGAGAGGTTGCGGCGCTCTTCTTCGGCGCGGGTATGACGTAGTTCTTTGGTACGGAGACGACGCTGTTGACGCTCGGCTTCCATCTTTTCGATGCGTAGACGAGTTTGATCTTTGGCGAGCATGGTGGATGATGGTTTGATGTGTAGTGTTGGTGGCACTTAGTAGTAGTAGGGACGATGGCGGCGGCGGAAATGATAATGATGGTCATGGTCGACGACCGACGACCGAGCCCGAGCGGTCGCTGCTTGGATTGGCCACAGTGAAATTTGGCGCGGCATGCCGAATGCCGACCAACGGTATGAGTTCTTCCCGCCATTTTCATCACCATTGTATCGCCACATTCTTCTTCCCGCTATTTTCGCAGATTGATTCTGTTACCATCGTAACAAAAAGTTCCGGCAATGTTACAGCCTGTTGCAGCTATCATCATCGTCAAGGAATCAAATAATGCAATGGCGGACATGATTGAGGAGGAAGATAACCATGATATTCAATTACTTTTTACTAGCCTCGATTAATGTATGCAAACTCATGGATACAAACAACCAAAGAAAAGTAAACACTGTCGCAGTCGCCAACAGGTACCACATAATCTCCTTCTCTTCTCCATACATCACCATCACCAACGACAATGCCACGGCCATGACACTTTTGCCAAATTTACCAGCAATCAGACTAATCACCTTCTTACCCAAATATCGTGATTCATAGTCTAATGATACGTACAACATTTCGTTGGCGGCTCCACGTAAGGAGTATTCCATTGTTTTTATGGCAAAGAAGGAGGCACTGGCACCAGCGAGACCGGAGGTGCGATACGTGGCGAAGGTGTACGATGTACAGCACAGCATTACTGTGGGCATGAAGAGCCATATACGATGCGCTTCCCAATGTCGTAGTAGGATGGGTATGGCGAAAAATTGCAGGAAACCGCTGACTCCATTGATCCATGCATAAAAATTACCACTCCATCCAGCACGCAATGCATCATCGGTAATTGTTGACTTGAGTGTAAATAGATATATAAAATTCACCAACGATGAGAGACATTGGCTCACAATGACCTCAATGAATAATGCACCCAATACCGGAACTCGTTGGAAGAGGAGGTAGGCCTGTTGGAAGATATTATTCTTTCCCTTGTTGTTGTTGCAATAGGATATCGGTGCACATTCTGAATTGGCTTCTGATCTATTTGTTGTAGTTGCTGATGTCGTTGTAGACGTTGATGTTGTGGTAGATTGCTTTCCTTTCTCAATCCCATCACCACCACCCCCGCCTATTGGTTCAAACCCCCCTCGTCTAGCCAATCCAAACGCCCAATCTGCCAATGTCGCACTCACAATATACGATGCACCGGCAGCATACAACAATCCAATCAATCCAATCTTTCGTATCAACACGGAAACTAATCCAGCCGCGACAGTGGAACCAATCGATCCTAATCCAGCAATGGGTGCAAAGAAGGTCGATCCCTCGTCGGGTGTGAGTATGGAACTTAGAAATGCCCAATGTTGATTGTATAATAGTTGCACGTAGGCATTTTGGAAAACGAATAGTAGGAAGAGTAAGGATTGACTGCAGAGGTGTGCGTTCACATAAAATCCCGGTGAAGATGTTGTTGCTGCTTCGTCTGTCGTTGTTGATGATGTCATATTCAAATAATTATCCAGCAAAATCAATATCCACCCCGATATAATTTGCATCGCGGCGCATATCCAAGTATGTATTCGCAATGCATAGCATGGACCACCCGAATGTAATGTTTTACCATAGAACCAAAGCAATCCTATGGAAAAAGGGCTGACGCAACCCACTGCCATGGGCAAGGCAGACAATACCCCACCACCACTAGCACCAGTAGCAGAATTGTTGTCATCACTCCGACCAAAGCCAAGTCTATCCGAGGTAAATAGTGCCATTACCGATGCTCGTGATAATTCATACCCAGCGAGATGTATTGCTAATGATAATGACATGTACAGGATGGATTTTCCACGGATGGAGAATAGTAGACGACTGTTAGCATGAAGAGTGGGTAGCATTCCTCGCTTGTTGTTATTGTTGGTGGTGGTAGTGGTGGTTGCGGCAATTGACATGCTGGAACTATTACTGCCATTCCTTGGACGGCGCAATGGCGTGGAACGGGTGGGTGATATCGACTGTGAAGATCTTGTTTTCGTAGGGGTGCTGTCCTGCGACGATGATGATGATGACGACGACGTGGTGGGGGAAGAAGATGGAGCCACGGCTACGGCACCACCATTGCCACTGCTCGAGGCGGGGATTCGTCGAGTGGCGCCACTCATTATTTTCTCTCCCCTTTCGATCGACAACGACGATGACCAGCTTCTCTCACGCACGCCACGCCCTCACACGATTGGTATATATTGATAATGTAACAAACCCCGCGGGTCTATCCCCATTATTGATAGCACTCTTCCTCTTCCTCTTCCTCCTCGGCTTCCATTCCTCGTCATCATCGTCACGCCAAGTTGGCGACCCTGACGTCAGCCGGATGAACAATTCTTGAGTATCTTTTCCAATTTCAAAATTTAATTTCAAAATTTGTTAAGTATCTTTTTCAATTTCAAATTTTAATTTCAAAATTTGTTAAGTATCTTTCTGAATTGTTCATTTCTTTTGGCGCGCCACAGCGTTGACAGCCCACTGAGCAAATCAAAAAAGCAAGCAAGCAACATCAACAGAACATACTACAGCTGCAGAGCGGCAATGACGGACATTGCAAATGATTGGAGTAAGAATAAGTAGTAGTATCTCTACTATTCAATTTGGGAACGAGAGGAAGGTGTGAAGGAAGGCATCAATCGCAAATAATGCCAGCATCAACAGGATCGTCGTCCGGAATCGAGTTAGTCGGATGGGATGATGCACGATGCCGCCCGATCTATCGACGCCACAATGCTAGTCGGCAATTATCGTCTTCATCGTCTTCATCGTCGGAAGATGCAAATCTCAACATGAAGAAGTCCAAGGTTCGAATCGAAATGAATGATGACAGACAAGATTGCTCGATTGGTCGTGATGCGGCATTGTCGGAGCCATCGGCGGTATCATCACCAACTTCGATGGGAGATGCCCTACGTCTTCATGGCGATGGAACAATGACATCTATGATGCAGAGCAAGCTGGCAACAGTGGATACGACGATCAATCCAGCAGGAAGTACCACCAAGAAGAAGCTTAGTAGAAATGCTCGAGCATTATCACTATCACCATCTAAAACAGTCAAAAGCCGCAATGCCAACGGTGCTCAAGAAGGAGATGGTGGCGGAAAAGTAAGGAAGCGCTCATATGGTACAGTCAAACCGGTAATGTTACCCAATCATCATTACCATTCGTCATCCGGGTCAGGATTAGAGAATAACAGCAGCAGTAGTAGTTTGAGTGGCACTGGTATCCGACTCCGACTAGGATGGGACGAAATTAAATGCCGGCCAATCTACGAGCATGCTCGAAGCAATCGTAACAATGCCATACGTCCTACTCAAGACGCCGATACTACTCCTTGTTGTAGCGCTTCCTTGCCAAAGAACAAAAAGTTGATGTCCTCCTTCCGATACGATGATGAAGGCAATGACAGTGCCCATACCGACTCCTTG
>JALLBK010000861.1:0-10854 GCA_036940085.1 Discostella pseudostelligera
TATCTTTCTTCAGATCCAAATAATTCGTTAAGATCTTTCGAGCTTGAAGAGTGGACACATCATTGTTGTATTGTTGTCTTCCCGCCACGGGCGACGGACGGATGGGATTCTCGCTCAACCAACCAACACTTGAACAAGAAGTGGCGCCACCATTGGCGGCCGCAGACTAGAGATAAATACCATAGGAGACGGCCGCCATTCGATCACTCGACGAAGGCAGACGGACGGCAAACACCATCTACTACTTACTCCCACACCCGGCGGTCTCTATCTCTGGCAGCAGTAATAACTCTCATCGGCAGCGATCATGAGGAGATCAAAGAGCAACCCAGCGAAATATGCACGTAATTACCGCAAGATTTCTCAGCGGCACATGACGGGAGGTGGCGACGACGGCAGCAGTAACAATAACAAGGGTCGATTGGACGAGGAAGCCAAGGAGAAGAAACGATTAGAATCTATTTTACTTCAATCCGAGCAGACGTGGAAGCGCGGTCTTGCGGAGAAGAGTGGTCGCAAAGATGACGAGAAGAAAATATCGTCGCCAACAGATGCCAACAACAACAACAACAACAAGGCAGATAATACCTTTGCAGGCACACAACCTGATGAATGTGGTGATGACATGCTATCACTCCTCTCGCCAGAACTACGTGCGCAATTTTCGGGAATGGGCGACAATACCCTCCTCATCTTACCCAGTAAAAAGAAGAAGCCAAAGACTACACAGACGAAAGCACTACCGCCATTGACACCCGAAGAAATCAAGGCTGCCAAGACCATGTACAAAAATACACAACGAAAGCTACAGCAATTGGAACATCGGAGGCAGCAGAAGGAACTACGTAGTGGGTTGTACAAGCAGTTGGAAGAGCATACGTTGCTGCAACAACAAAAACCGCAACATCTTGCGTTGACGAACAATGAGGAGGGGGGGGCTGGCAGATCGGCTAGTACTGCAGGCGCTGACAATAATTGCAACAATGCATCCTCCAGAAATAATACTGCACTTCCTACTATCAGCAGCCAACAGGCACAAAGTCTTCTCCTTAAAAGCTCCGAACTAGGCAAGAAACAAACAAAGAAAGAACGCCTGAAACAACTCCGTCGAAAGGAGGCATTGGGGATACAATTAACACAAGAAGAGATTGACCTATTGTATGTCAAGTATGATGCCCCTGCACTCGAGTCTTTCCCAGGATTGGCATTGGTGGGAGGAGGAAGTAGTATTGATGATGCAAATAATGATGGTGATGGGGAACGTGGATCAGTGGCGAAGAAGCGAAGGAAAAACAAAGTGAAACGAAAAAGGGAGGATGATTATGACGACGACGACCAGCAGGTTGAGGACAAAAAGAGTGGCAGTGATGAATTCGACTGCTCTATTGGAAGGGAGGGAGATCACGAGCAATCTGGATCTGGTTCTACCACAACCGAGCTACCGGCATCACATATGGATGCACAAGAGAAGATTATCAACCATGCGTCTTCTCCATCGATTGAAAATTCTGCTGCAACATCGATCAACGGTGATGAACCCAAAGAAACAAAGCCAAACTTCTCTCAAATGATGTTTGCTAGTCTCACCTCCCTGAAAACGAAGACTGACACTCGCAATCAGGAACTAGCCACTGAAATGGCAACGAAGCAAGCAGAGGAGGAAGATATGGTTGCCAAATTAGAAGCGGAGGAACGCAAGAAACGAAAGGTATATGTCCCAACTGAAGTTCCCACGGTGTCGACAATTCACTTGATTGGGAAAGATGTCATATCTGAGAATGCAGATAAAGAATTAAATAATGCACCTGACACGGAGAAACGCATCGTAGCAATGCACATCCACCGACCTGTCTCCATCGAGGCATCACGATATGATTTGCCCGTATCAGCCATGGAGTACGAAATCATTGATGCGGTTCGGTCAAATGATTGCACCATTCTCTGTTCAGAGACCGGGAGTGGAAAGTCCACACAGGTGCCTCAATTTTTGTATGAGGCTGGTTTTAGCACGTCCGATTGGTGGCAGAGGCAGCAGCATACGCATGGTAGCGGCAAATGCAAAGACAAAGAATCGAATCCTTTGATTATTGGAATCACCCAACCACGACGAGTTGCGGCGGTTTCTACCGCAAAGCGAGTATGTTATGAAATGGGACGCGGTGATGGACAATCCATCTCAAGCAATAATCTCGTTGCCTACCAAACTCGGTACGAAACTGCCGGCCTTGGTCCGTCCACACGCGTCAAGTTCATGACCGATGGTATATTACTCCAAGAGATTCAATCAGATTTGCTACTACGGAAATATGGTGCCATTGTTATTGATGAAGCTCATGAAAGGAATCTGAACACCGACGTTCTATTGGGCTTGTTGAGCTTGGCATTACCGCTTAGGAGAAGGGCGGCAGAGGAGGGATCCTTGTCGCCATTAAAGTTAGTGGTCATGTCGGCAACATTGCGTGTAGAGGATTTTACGAACAACTCTCGATTGTTCCCCGTGGGGGAAGATGGTGTGCAGCATAAACCAGCGCTAGTTACGATTACTGGGCGGACGCACCCAGTGTCGATTCATCATAGCAAGGTGACCGAGTTGGATAATTACGGTGAGATTTGCGTTGCTATGCATCGCACTCAATTCGAAATTGCAGCATTCTCAATCTTAAATTTCTTCTTTATCATCTCACGTTGCTCTGCTGCATTACCTCAGAAAAAGCGGCGGTGGATAAGGTGTGCAAAATTCATCGCAAATTACCCCCGGGTGGGATTCTCGTCTTCCTTACAGGGAAACAGGAGATTATTCGATGTGTAAATCGTCTCAAGCAGAAGCTGGGGTGCCAAAGTGGGAAAAAAGGCAACAACTCTGACAGAAAAGAATGTCCAGGAGAATGGTCGGATGTTAATCAGTCAAATGGCGAGAACGCACTCGATGGCTTCCGCGACATGGATGATGAGGAAGTAGATGGTGATCTATTCCAACAGGAGGAGGACGATTATGATATCGATAATCTGGACTGTCTTGATCCGGTGGAAAATAATATCAGCAATTATGACGATGACAAGCGACCTAGGAAGGTGCAAATCCTTCCGCTATACTCAATGCTCTCCGCCGATGAGCAAGCCAAGGTATTTGCCCCTGTCCCTGACGATACACGTTTGATTGTCATTGCCACGAACATTGCCGAGACGAGTATCACCATTCCCGTAAGTTGACGTTTCAATGTTTATCGATTTTGTCATTAGGATACTTCTCTCTCAATTTGGATGAAAACCGAATGCACGCAGGGAATAGCATATGTTATCGATAGTGGACGACAGAAATGTCGAAATTATCACGCAGGAACTGGAGTAGCATCATACGATGTAATGTGGATTAGCAAGGCAGCGGCTGATCAAAGAGCGGGGAGAGCAGGTCGGACGGGACCTGGGCACTGCTACCGATTGTATTCGAGCAGTGTCTACTCGCGATACTTGGACGAATTCGCCATTCCCGAAGTATTAACCAGGCCTTTGGAAGATATTGTTTTGGCAATGAAGGCAATGCACATCTCAAACGTCACCTCGTTCCCTTTCCCTACTGCACCCGAGCAGAGTCAGATCAACGCGGCAGTAAGGTTGTTAGCAAATCTAGGCTGCGTCGATGTTTCTCGAGTCGAAGATCAAGGAGGAGATGGAATGATCACCTCTCTTGGGACAGCGGTCGCGAAGTTGCCACTGGGAGTTCGCTATGGCAAAATGCTCTTGGTGGCAGCTCAGGCGAATGTCCTCGACTACGCTATTGTTCTTGTTGCAGTGCTGTCTGAGGCCACTCCATTTGTTGATCACACTGAGCATATTGCTGACGATGATGTATCTAAATCGAATATGGAAGAATTGAAAGGAATGGATGAATTTGATCAAACCTTACAGAAAGAAAAGGAACGTAGACGTGAGATTAAGTCAAAGTGGATGCACGATGGAGGCGATATACTCGCAGCTGTGAAGGCCGTAGGCGCATATGCTTACGCCGGTCGTGGTGCAGGTGGTAGCTCGGAGAAGGTGGCATGTCGTAAATTCTGCGAGGAAAACTGTCTTCATTTGGTAGTATTGCAACGCATATCAAAGATGAGGCTTCACTTGTGTAAGTTGGCGAAGACACGACTACCTCATGTAGGGGGTGTTGCGGCAGAGACGGGCAAGTATTTGAATTTTATGCCTCCGCCTAAGAAAATCCAGGAATGTCTATTACGACAGGCTATTGCATCTGGATTGCTTGATAACATTGCAAGGCGAGCCCAGCCGGGCTCATTATCTGCAGAATTTAGTGGCATCCCCCGTTCGGCATACTTATGCGGCAACCCATCCTTGAAAGAGCCCCTTTTCATTGATAACAACAGCGTAATGCACTCTAAGCTACCGGAATGGGTGTGCTTTGACTCAATTGTAAGAAAGACGAAGAAGGATGGGAGAACGATCGCCACAATGCAAAAGGTGACTCCCGTTGATGCTGAATGGATAGCCGGAGTTTGTCATGGGAGCAACCTGATGCAGCTTGGAGCTGCCCTCGCGAGTCCTGCTCCTCGATATGTAAAGGAGAAGGATTCTATCCAATGTGCGGTAGAAACCAAGTTTGGTGGGCATGGATGGGAAATTCCACCATGCTTTGTGGACATGTTCGACCTACTCCAGAATCAGGGTATCAATAACCAGAGGATACAAAGCTCGGCAGTAATAAAAGATGACTCCTTTCGTTGGTTTGCA
This sequence comes from Discostella pseudostelligera, assembly GCA_036940085.1. Classification (NCBI taxonomy): domain Eukaryota; phylum Bacillariophyta; class Thalassiosirophyceae; order Thalassiosirales; family Thalassiosiraceae; genus Discostella; species Discostella pseudostelligera. The sequence continues at coordinate 4,738 of JALLBK010000861.1, forward strand.
AGATTCTTGCTTGAGGGCAAAGTGCTTCCTGAACTATCCAGTCTTCTACCATTGCTGAATGATGAGCCGGCAATAATCACAAGGCGTAAACCGATGAAAAAGGTTGTGGCTATTGTGTCGACACTGTCAGATGCTGGCGTGGATAGTGCCGCGGCCCTCCAGAAACATTGGGCAGAAAAGGATGATAAATTCTTGTTCAAGGCGATCAGGCCTTGGGTAATTCAAGACAGTGCAGAAGATGCTAAGCGAATATGGATAACCGTGGTAAAGTCCAATGTGAAATTGTGGAGAGACGAGAGAGCGTGAGATTTGTGAAGGGGCCAAGATAAACATTCTCCACTCCGCCTTGTACCATTACCTCTTCAAATGTATCTGTTTCTACCGCCAGATCCGCTGAATGCGAACATTGCGTACAATGACTGGATAGTTGTCGAACACCCTATTCTGCCGCAACTCCTTTGATAGACGTTACTCTATTCATGTCCTACGTGATTTAGTTTTAAATGCAATAGTATGACAATTATTAGGCCTAACTTAAAACACTGTATGTGTCCTCACTGGATTCGGATGTATATCTCTAGAGGCCCATGTCTCTCCTGCTCATCCTCCTCATCCATGACCGTGTCATAGCACTTTCATCACCTTCATTGGCATTGTCATATTTTTTGCCAATGCAATGCCATTCACCATTATTGTCAACATCATCATCGGCTCTTTTGTAAGAATAAGTTCCTCCTGCTTTAGAACTTATGGATTGTATCTTCCGCGTGCTTGATAGCCTCCTCCAGGGATGGATGGCGGTATCCCAAAGAGGGTGATAGGAAGTGGCAATGGCCATTGCCACATCAAAGAGCTAGTTGATAGAGCGTGACAATGACCAGCCATTGCCATCTCAAAGAGCAAATAGATGGTGCTAGGAAGTGTCAATGACCAGCCATTGTCATAAAGATATACCAGCACTCCTAATTCCATAACATGCTGCCTGCACACAATTGGTTTAGATGCAACAATGGACTTTGAGGTGGCAATGACCGGCCATTAAGAACATGATCTCAGAGAGCAAGAAGCATAGGGTGAGGATAGGAAGTAACTATGACCAACCATGATAGAGGGTGACAATAACCAGCCATTTCCATCTCAATGAGAAAGCATAGAGTGACAGGAAGTGGCAATGATGGCTCAAAGAGCTAGCTGATAGATGGTGACAATGACCAACCATTGCCAATTCAAAGAGCAAGGAGCAACCATAGAGGGTGCTAGAAGTAGTGGCAATGACCAGCCATGATAGAGGGTGGCAATATGGACCAGCCATTGTCATTGCAAAGAGCAAGCTTATACATGCTACTAGGAAGTGGGAATAACCAATCATTGCCAACAAAGAGCTAGCTGGGCTGATAGAGGACGAGGGTTGAAATGACAACAGTCATCTTGCCATGATCAAGAAAGAGCTAGGTGATAGAGGGTGCTAGCAGGAAGTGGCAAGGATGACCAGCCATCATTGCCATGATCAAAGACTAGTTGATAGAGGGTGCTGACAAGACCAGCCATGATTGCCATCTCAAAGAGCAAGTAGCAAGCTTGCTCATCGTTGGGGCATGGCGCAACTTCCAATGTTTAAAATGTTACTTTTCTATTTCAAACATTATGAGCGATGACGCCTTCAGTACTAATTCTTACATGCATCCCTCTCTCCTTTCCTACTCCAGCAAGAAATGTTTGAAATAGTCAAAAAATAATGCTTGAAACGATATGAGAAGCTAGATCAATTGTGCAAAATGGTATTGATTCCTCTGTAGAACTGGCACTGTCCTGGCAATGACTTCAATGTTTTAAGTGCTATTGTTTTTGATTGACATTAACGTTTGAAACGTTTTGGAGTCTGCCACCATCGGTACCAATTCCTATGAATGAGCAAACATTTGTGGCATTACAAAGAGTAACGTTTGAGATACAATGTTTGAAAGGTTACATGAGTTCACAAGCAACATCATATGTTCAATGAATTCCTACGAGGGACCAACATTAGTGTTGACAATCCAAGTAATGTTTTAAATACATTGTTTAAACGTTATCAATTACACACTTATCCCCACACGGATCACTCACACATTATCCCTTGAACATCATTTATCACTAGTCAGCCTCTCAATGAACCTGCCATTATGAGCAATCTTCTCCTCTCCGTGGCAGGAACCCACATCCTTCCTGAATTGTTAGTATTCCCCTGCACTTCTTTCCAGTCTGACAATGACAGCCCAAAGAATTCCTCCTTGTGATGGATAAAGCAACACCACCCACCAGAAAACCATGCACTTCATACACTTCTTACACTCCCAATAGGTTCTTAATCATCCACATACCTCACAAATGTCTTTATTGTTTGAACTCCATAATGTTGCAAAATGACTTTGCACATCCTCAATTGTGTAACAGAATCAACCCTTTACTCATGCTGCCGTCAAGTTGTTCAGTGCCACCCCTGTGTCTGGAAAGGAGTCAGCTCTGCTCTCATCTTTTGCTGATAGATGTCATTTCTTATCTGCCTTTGAACTCTCCTCCCTGAATTTATCATCACCAGAGTAGTGGTTGTCAATTGGAGCATATTCCATCATTTGTTCTGCTAATCAAAATCGAAATGCTGAGAATGTCATCCTGTCCTTCTCTTTTACCTTTTAATCTGCATCCAACTCACCCTCACAGCATTCACAATACATGTCATAGCAAGCAATAACCCCCAGCAACAATGCATGCAAATAAGATGCATGCCAAAACTTCCATGTGATATACCAGATCCCGGTATTCTGGATCATATGATCCTGTCATCCTGTCCTTCTCTTTTACCTTTTAATCTGCATCCAACTCACCCTCACAGAATGCCAAAACTTCCATGTGATATACCAGATCCCGGTATTCTGGATCATATGATCCAAAGAGTCAACACCAGAGTAATGTTTGAGGTAGATCTCCCTTGCCTGATTCATCTCCACACCCCACTTCCTCTTCTGTGGTCCTTTTCTACCCCTACTTTTTTCAGTGACATACAATGACAGAGATGGCAAATTGTTCATGCCAGCAATGTTCGTAGATCCAGTTTATTGAAATGAAACCAATGTCTTGGTGCAGGCTTTTGTTGTTGCTGTCGATGCAACTTGCTTGATTGCACAAATTGGATTCTGGTACCAAATTACCTTGCCTCTTGCATCACTACTATCCTTCTTCTCATGATGGAGATAAGGCTTGAGCCCATCATCTCCTGGTAGGCGATCACGTCGACAAGTCAATGTTATTCCAAATCCTTGCAGTACAACAATGTACTCCATGACATGATCACCAGAGAAGTGATTATCGGCTTTGAAATTTGGTGGCAATGGAAAAATTTGCTTCTTTGGCACCATGTAAAATTCTGGGTTATTCTTAGTTGCTGCCAAGTTGCGAATCTGATCTGTAGACTATGTTGATGATGTACCGTCCTTGTGGGTGTCTGTGGATCATGTCTATCGAGATGGTTGTTTGTCCACCTTCTTGTAAGCCTGATGACAGCAATGGAGGAGTGACAATCGCAATGCATTAGTTGTAAAATGGTTAGTTGAGGCAGCAACAACAAAGTACTATTGCACAACATTGCACAACACTCACCCTTTTTAACTGGCTTATTCATCAAGTGATCTCCTGCCTCACCTGAATACCCTGCAAATCCCCATGTTGATTCATCAATGGTCTGATCCAAGTCTGCCCTCGTGGTGCAATAGTTCATGTTGTGCACCAAGCATCAAAAGATGTAGTCAAACTTGGCGCATGGATTGTACCCATCTGTACCTCTTGCCGCCTCTTCATAATTAATATTGAGCTTGAAGTGATGCTTGATGGCCTTTCACCAACTCTCTGTCATGCAATTAGCAATTGAATCAAACCTTGCATCATTCCTCATAAAGCGATACCTCAGCGTGGCGGGAGTGCTGTCCAAGGCACCATGCCTGATTGGAATAGCCATCCACTTAACAAGGAAGATCTTTTACAGTACACGGCTGCCACTCATGACCAATTCCTATGCCAGTCACCTTTGTTGAAGCATACACATTTGTTGTCATTACCACATGTCAAAAGTATGGCATCCAGTGGTCCATCTGTACACCACTCTCCGCAGGTGACATGAGAGGAAACAGCATTTGGAAGAAGAACATAGCATCAGTATGAACTTGTTCAGCAGTCAGACCATGCCTCTTCAACACATCCACATCAAGACAGCCCCTCCTCAACAATGGCTTCACATTCAATGATGTAGCACCTTGTCTCTGATACGTCCCATCATGAATGTATCAGGTTTCCATCCATCATAAAAGAATTTCCATCCTTGAATTGATCATTCTCCATCATCATTTGGTGGTAACACTTGTGCTCCTGTTGGGGTGAAGTGACCAGTGTACTTGTTTCGAATCAAAGCAAGGAGCAAATGAATACAGTGACCAACCACCGGGATTATCAATCTCTTCTTCAGGTGGTGCATCATACTTTGGATGGTATTGAAAGTCAGGTGGGGGTTGAGGAGGAAACCAACCCGGTGGAGATCCCCTAAGGATGGGGACAATACTACAATCACCTTCCTCACCACATTCATCGCTGTCATCATCCATGTTGTCTGCTTCATGCTCCTCCTCAACATTCATCAGGAACTGATTCTCTGGCCCCTCTTCATCACTATCACCTCCTGCATATTCAATGTCATTGTTTTCATCATTCTTTTCTTCCTCGCCATCAACATCCTCCTCCTCCTCAATGCAGGATTCCTCCTCTGGTAGTAGTCCCTCAATTGGTGGCAATGTTGGTGGCAATGTTGCTAGTTCCATGGCAGGCATCACAAACCCACCCAATGAAGTCATTACTCCTGTCAACTCTGATTCTGCAGTGGATCCATTTGCAATGTTGACTTGGTAAGTTGGTCTAGTACTATTCTCTCCACTATCACCACCACCATGCATGGTGACTTCATTGTAGTGGGAGTGGTGGACTGTGCAGAGTTTCTACCAACCATCTGCCTCTGCATCATGATCATACTCCCACTGGTCCTGGCAACCATGGTGAAGCTTCTTGTTGTTACAAACGGGATGATTGCAGGTGTCAAGATTATTTCCAAATACACCAAAGCAAAATGTGGCTCCTGGATGCCAATTGCACTCTGGTCGTGCTGCTCCTGCTGCTGCTACGCAGCAGTAGCTGGTGGTGTTGCTGGCGCTACTAGCACTTGTCATACTTGGAGCTGCTACCCCCTGCCCTACTCCTGTCGTCACTACAAAGGATGCTGCTGTTGCCACTGCACCAGATGGAGGAGGTGGTACTACTGTCACCACAACTGCCTCTGACCGTGATGCTCCATGCTTCTTCCCCTGTTTGACAACATGATTTGTTGAACATTTTGCAGGCATTTTAGCCTGCACTTCAACTGTATCCAATGCTGATGAATTTGGGGCTGTTGATGATGATGCTTTTTTGAAAGCTAGAGCTGCTTTTGGTGCTGTTGGACCTTTTACCACCGTGGGTCTTCATGGAAGGGCTGTTAGTACCTGTCAGTGCCATTCACTGCAGCTGGAGACAAATATCAATGAGATAATGGTGGTCGATTATGGCGTAATTAATGAGTTTTGGGTGTGCTGATGGGTGTTGGAGGGAGTTTTTTTGTTAGTGGTTTTGTATGTAGGAAGAGTGGCCCACACAAAAATTTCAAACATTGTCCAACTTTTGGGGCCTATTTCATTATGCACAAGCCAGTAGAGTGACACAAAATGGAAGTAAATTAGGCTATTCCAAAAGCATTTTTGGTAAGGATTTCAAAAATCCATCTTTCAGTCGAAAATTCCGAATGGTTCAAAAGGTATGACCATTCCAAAGGTTGAAATAACATTTCAAATGTTGATTTTCGGTGTGCCCCACTGGAACACTAGAGGGTGCTAGTAGGAAGTGGCAATGACCAGCCATGATAGAGGGTGGCAATGAGGACCAGCCATTGCCATCTCAAAGAGCAAGCATGGGTGCTTGTCTTGAGCTGGAGGCTGAGGACCTGAGTGAAGGGCACAACTGAATGAATTGAAAGGAGATGTGCAATTTGTGTTCAGGTGAAAATTA